>JAGJRP010000342.1:0-52374 GCA_022832235.1 Lepidurus couesii | reverse complement strand
CAGACTACCGCTACCGCATGGTAGTTTTAAGTGCATCCGATAATTCCGGTAAATGCTTAATTTTCAAGTTATTGCGATAATCGTCAGTGGTAGAAATATCTACCGCGATAAGCACCGCGATATAGGCCGGACCGCGATATACAAACCCTGATCGGAGATCAGCAAAACGTGAGGCAAACTCGCTTTTAAGAGTGCGTATCACTGCCACAAATTCGCAGCTTTCTTTTGGGTTTCTTTCCGCGAGTGTAGGAAAATGCGAATAATTAGACTTCTCAAGCTGGTTTTCCCACAATCGAAGCTTTGTTTCGAATGCAGTAACGTGGCTCCACATTTCATGGATCAGTTGATTTTTCCTTGAAGCTGCAAATTCAGGCTGTTCAAATGCCTCGTTAGGTCGACTGGAAACGCGCAGCTTGAAAGCCACGTTTGATCCCGAAATTCTTTGGCGTTCATGTTTTTGCTCTCAAGAAAGCCAGCTATTTCTTCACGGAGGGAATACACTCTTCCTAGCATAGCACCACGACTAAGCCAACGAACATCACAGTAATAAAGTAAGTCTCCATATTCATTCTCCGATTTGGAAAAAAGTGTTCGAAATTGACGATGATTTAAACACAGAGACAAGATTACATTGACCATTTTTACAGCCACGTCCATTACTTCATTCAGATTTGATGTTTTGGCACACAGTGCTTCCTGGTGTATGATGCAGTGTATCCTTGTGACATCGTGAACGATTCCGAGGCCTTCCATATGTTTCTTAAGTAAGGCCACGACGCCTTTATTCTGTCCGACCATAGTCGGAGCTCCATCGGTTGTTACGGACACAAGCTTTGTCAAGTCCAAATCGAAATTCGAAAAACACTGAAGCAATGCTGCCAGAATGTCCTCTCCTTTGGTAGTACCCTTCATAGGTACCAGTTGTAGGAATTCCTCGACAATTTCGAAGGTTTCAGTAACTCCGCGTATAAATACTGCAAGCTGTGCAGTATCAGTGGCATCAGTGCTCTCGTCAAAGGCTATTGAGAAGAACTGAAATTCCTTGCAACTCCTTCTTAAATTCCTTTTTTGGTCAGCTGATATTTCTTCAATTCGCCTCGTAACGGTTCTCGCCGAAAGGCTTACATTTGAAAAAAGATCCTTTTTCTCAGGACATACTATGTTTACAACGGCCATCAAACACTTTTTTTACAAAATCACCATCTGTGAAGGGTTTCATTTCCTCTGCTATAAGTTTTGAGACAGCAAAACTCGCAAGTGTGTTTTTCTCAGATTCTGAGTTCTGATTCTTAAATACCAAGCTTTGCTTTTGCAGACTACGACTGAGTTTAGCAATTTCGTCTTTTCTTAGTTGACCGGTAAATTCAGCGTGGTTAGAATGATTAGCCTCGTAGTGTCGCTTGATGTTGAACTCTTTATGAACGGCAACAGTTGCCTGGCAAATGAGACATATAGGTTTTCCGAAATGCTGTACAAAGAAGTATTGATCAGTCCAGCACTCTTGGAAAGTGCGACATTCGGTATCATTTTTCGACGCTTTGCTGACATTTTCCCAGAAAGAGGAAGAATTTGCTACAGTATCACAGAAAGTTGGCTGCTTTACTATCACGAAAGTGAAGCACAACGAGGCGAATCCACTATGAATAGCCGCAGAACGCGAACTTGGCAGCGTCAAGCTAAAAGTGGAACTGGAACAGCGAAATCAGTTCAAAATGCTAATAGTAGACTACACGGGCTACACTGTGCTGAGCAGACTAGACTAGGGTTGGACTCAGATGTTTTGCGAAAATCTTTTTAAAGGAACGGCGTAGTCAAAACTTATATTAGTTTATAAGGTACCGCGGGCCGGATGCATGTAATATTTCACCCGTGGGCCGCGGGCCGGATAAAATGGGCTGGCGGGCCGGATTCAGCACGCGGGCCGTAGGTTGCCGACCGCTGCGCTACAGTATTCGATAGCATTATAGGTTTCGCTTCCGCTGGAGGATATTGGAGACCGGATATTTTGAGGATATCTTCACAGGATATTCAACCAGCGTTGAAGTAACCAAATAAGCTATAACTATCACGGAACGCCCTATAAGCTTTAGTTTCATAAGAAGCGAAATTATAAAATTAGTTTTCTACGCAATTTATATTTCTTTGTCTTCTTGAAGTGAATATAAAAGTCCTTTTCCGAGGGAATTTATATTTCTTTTTCTTCTTCTTTTTCAATAGCAGAATGCAACCTGTTCGCTTCTCATCAACACAATAACCTTGAGAGTTGAGACACCGCTAGCCTTATTTTTTGTCTCTATCTAACTTACAAGGTGAAAAACGATTAGCGAATTATTGAGAGTAACGGGACGACAAACTCTTTTCCCCAAGAACCAAACACAGAACTAGTCACCCAAGTGTATCGTCCCCGTTTTCTTTCTTCCCAAAACGGTGTAAAGCAAATCCTATACGGAAAAAACGCGTTGATTCGTTTTTTTCCTTCAGGCTCCAATTGGACTCCACGATCTTGGGGCTCGGTTTGGCTTGCACTTCCTCTCTCGGCATCTCCTGGCTTGTCTAGCTCAAGCAATAGAGCCGAAAGCTCACCAAAGACCAACAGGTAAAGGGAAAAAAAGGGGAAAATCAGGATAACAGGTATACCCACGAGCTCCATTGCTTTTAGACTAGAAGAACCCAGGGTACTGTATATTTATTGCCGAAGGGGCTGCTTTTGGTAGAGAGCATCCATGTTTCCGAAGTCTCCGGGGTGCGGCCACTGGCCCCTTGGATCCGTTCTGTTAGAATATACCATTTTACCTGTGGCTCGCCTTGACTGGTGTTGCTTTGCTTGACACTTCGTTGCAGGCTATTGTGTTCTCTCGCTGTGTGGTGGTATAGTACACTCTGCATTTCTGTTATTTTGGAAGTTAACAACATCCATTACTCCATGTTATTTCGTGTCGCTTTCAAGGTTAAAAACTAAACTCATTCTTCTTGCCGTTATACGCAAAACAGAATCATGGCTTTTCTGTGTCCAGTGAGAATACGTCGTGGTAAGAAGAAGAAAGGTAAGTAAAAATCTCATCAACTCCAGACCTTAACGCTCTTATAAGTGCCTATAGAATGCATCCCTGTCCCTTCAAGTTTCCCTCCCAAATCCGAACTAATTAACCTTATCCTATTTCAAACTTTGTAGTTCAAACTGCTGCAGCTTATAAAATGTTTTAGAACATGGACTTTGCGGATAACCTGAATTTGATTAATAACCCAAAAGCAATACCTTCATATGACATGGACAAGACTTGTTAATATCTTGCTTGAAATCTTGGAGTAACATACAGACAATTCTAAGACAAATGGTTGGGAAAGGTATAAAACTCACCCAAAATAATTACTGGTTTATTTCATTTCCAGCCGACGACAAAGATGTGGTCCGAGGTCCTGGTATGGGCCGTATCACAGGAAGCGCTTCCATTGAAACTCTGGTACGAGTAGGCTTAGAAAAAGAAGCTGGATTATCTCCCGATTCCAAAATGGTGGTTCTCCATGATTTTACACCTTGTGTAGACGACGAGCTAGAAGTCAAACGTGGGAGTGTAAGTTAAACGTATAACATTCCCATTCCACACCGAGAATGTGTAATAAATCAAAAGATAAATAAGATAATCCATACTTTTCTTACTTTGTGTACAGGTTGTCAACGTTCTGTACCAGGAAAACGATTGGGTTTACGTCATAGCAGAGAATCAAAGAGAAGGCTTTATACCACACTCATACTGTGCTACTTATGGGTCACATTTGGGTGACATAGCCATCAATGTCAAAAAGAAGTTACCTCGTGAGCCTAATATAATAGACAAAAGCGGAGGTGGAGGGGTTACTATTAGTGCCAATACAGGAGAAACTGACCATAATACCACCATAGGGACCATCAATAGCAACGGTAATTATCTTGTGTTCATCTTGAAACTCATCTTTAAGTACTAATTGAGAAATCAATAATGCCCCACTAAATTTTAAAAGAGAAAATGTAATTCTTAAATTACTATTAAACTACTGAATTAGTTTCGCATTCAAATTAAATTAGTATTAAATTCAAATCAAATTAGTAATGAATTCAAATTAAATTAGTCCTAAATTTAAAATAAATTCGACTTAAATTCAAATAAAATCAGAATAAAGCCGATTATGTCTAATAAAAAACAGGAAATAATCTTTGTCTGTTTGATTTAGGAGCGGAATCTGACAATGACAGTTACGGTGGCACCAAGAGCCTCTTACCTGCAACTCCCAATTCTCAAATTCAAATCCTTCCAACTCAGTCCACGTTCAGCAACCACACTTCACCCCGCCATCTACAGTCCCAGCAAAGTTCAACACAAAGCCTCAACTCGCAATCTTCACAACCTGACGTCCATCCCTTTTTCAAAGATCCGTCTGGCAGATTTATCGTTTTATACACTTTCATAGCTCGGGACGAGAACGACGTCAGTGTTGAACGAGGTGAATTCGTTACTGTCCTTAACCGAGAAGATCCTGATTGGTATTGGGTCGTACGGAGTGACGGACAAGAAGGATTCGTGCCTTCTGCCTTTGTGTATCCAGCCGATGCCATTCAAGGTTGATTTCAGGCATCAAAAAAGCGAATATTTTAAAATAATCCGTCCTTTTCTTTTCATTATGTCTAGGTCACGTCAGTGCAAATGCAAGCGCCAACCAATCCCAGTACTCCAACCTAAATACTAGTACGCATTCCACAAACCCCACGGCTAATGAAGACGGTCGCTGCCAAGGCACCGAGCTTGTCATGTTATACGACTATAAAGTAATGATAATTAAGATGCATGACGTCAAATTTACTACTACATTTCTTTTTTTCTTTTAGGCACAAGCGCCTGATGATTTATCAGTAAGGCGAGGCGATTGGGTGTATGCTGATTTAAGCCACCAAACTGTCGACGGATGGTTGTGGGCGTACGCTCCCAAATCTCGAAAATATGGCTTTATTCCCAAAGCTTATGCCCGCCCGCCTGCCATGACCAGTTTATAACGTTCATTCCTGCTTTTAAGAAAAAGCCTTACTGTAAAGGATATTATCATCACCATCATAGCTAACATATTAGCGTGCAAAAAAAAATCATATCTTAGGAAGCTGTACTTTGTACTTTGGATTCTTGCCCACTGAGCCAAAACGTAAGGTCGATTCTGTACATAAGTGCTATAACAGGCTGTGAAAACCCCTTTCTCAAAAATTGTACTGTAAATATTACGAATTATACAAATAGTAAACTTTAAAAAAATTTAAAAAATGTGGATCGCCTTTGCTTGCAGTTATGGATCTCCAGTTGCTAAAAAAAGCAGCTTTATACACAGCAGTCTAGTTTCGCGAGCCGTTTTGCGATAAGAGACGCGAAAGAGTGCAAGAGTCCAAACATAACTGGTTTTCAACAAGCCAACTCTTTGTAGTATTTGCTCAGGCAGGACAGCTTTCCCATCCTCAAGAGAGAGAGAGAGATGATAGTTTTTTGGGGTTCTTTTTAGTGATTCGTCAGCTTTTGGCATGAGAGCCAGCGTCAAAAGCCTCATAAAACCATGTTTCATTTTGGTGCTCCGAAGCCAACGGGTGTGATCAATAGTGCGAAAAAAGAAGTGGCAAACTCCTCTAAAACTGAATCATCCGGAGTCCATGCTCAAAGCATTGCCTGCTTGTGTCGCAATACTTCCGGTACCGTTGAACCTCCTGCTGGTTTCATACACACTTGCGAAAGCACGTTTGTATGGGAAGTAAGCCTGTTCAGTTTTTTGCTCGCAAGCGGCAAGGAAACTTACAAGTCTGCCCAATTCCACTTGCTCAATGGTGACGTGGCGACGCTATCCTTACTACGGCAAACACCTATCAGCGCAATAAAAGCAACTCCTAACCCTTTTGAAGTTCCTAAGAAGGATAACAACGACAACAACAACGGTAAAGAGGAGTCGAAGGATCTTTACTCGCTTTGCTTCACTACTGAGAGTCTATGGCAACCACCTGTAGGATTATTGTTCGGTAATGCAGAACCAGCAGCTGACCAACCTCCGCGTGGGACTAGGCGGCGCAACAATGCCATTTTGCAACGCATCCAATGCCGAATCGCGCCAACAGGACAGGAAATGATAGCTACTCACGAGCAGTTTGATATTGAGAAGAAAGATTACCAAGAATCACAAGAGAAAGGCGATACACTTACAGTTACCAACAATATCATCCATGTCTGTTGGAATGACGTATCCTTGCCGCAACTGCCCAAGACGGATAAGTTAGGTACGGAGTTAGGAGATTCTACGCTAGATGGTCAGTTTAATATACTGGGCAAATTTAAATTCGTTCTGCGCCTAATCTACGACGCAAAGTCGATCCCGAGTACTACAACTCCAAACGTGCAGATGGGAAAAGAACTGGCGTGCGCTCTGCAGTCATCGTTGGCAAGCGGTACACTAATCGATGTCAAATTCCAGTTTCCTAATGAAGAAGATAAGGAGCTAACAGCCCACAAAGTAATGCTAGCTGCTCGCTCACGCCAATTTAAGAATATATTTGACCAGCAAATTGCCGAAAATAAGGGACAAGACACTAGCTTGAAACCCATTAATATTGTCAACTTTTCCTATGTCGAGTTCAAGATATTCCTTGATTATTTGTACGCCTTACCAATGCCTACGGGTATCAACTTGATGACACAATTAAGTCTATTAAGAGCAGCTCATGAATACGGTGTGGACGAATTAACCAATGATCTAACCCAACGCCTAATTTGTGCCACAACTCCCTTGAATGTTATCCAAATCCTCATTGACGCTGACGCCTTGAAGGCCCAGAAGCTTTACAATTCATCGTTATTCTTCGCGGCCAGAAATTTGAAGCACTTGCTAGATAACGACCTAGCTATCCTCTTCGACAAAAATCCGCTAATCTTCAAAAAGCTTTTGTTACGAGTAAAATCTCTAGCAAAGTAACTCTTTCCTCTCTTTTTTCTAAGTATTTGGAGTCCAAACTTCCTACTACTGTGTGGTATCATGCTCAAGTCCGTTATGTTATCTTCACTTTATACATGCAATGTTCGTGGAATACAGCCCGTTAACAAAAACAGGTTTTCCTATATAGAATAAAAGGAACCCTAACAACCATTAATATAAGAACCTTTCTTTTTCAGCTACGATCGTCTCCTACTCATGAGAGATAATTTTAATTAACGTATTCATTTTTGCCCAAAAGTAAATAAAGCGATTACAAGATTTTCATCTTTGATTTTTGATCATTAGTAAGCGAATAAGGGGCATCGCATCGTCGTCTGCTGCTTTCACAATATGTGTCACTGTCTATTTTCCTCTGGTTGTCTCATACGGGTTACCTTTGGCCCAAACACGAATTTACACTATAATGTTGGGATGGGCGTGCGTACGAAAGTGTATGATTAAGAAAAAGATTATAGACCTTCACCAAACCGATTTAATAAATTATATCGACGTCGACGATAGTCCAGTAACTCTTATGTTGTCAAATAAAAACGATTGGGCTAAAAATTATTTATATTCTGTAAGGTTGCAAAAACTCAGGACGTTCTCAAGCTTAAATTCAATTCGTTCTTTAATCATTTTGTTCTTTAGGAATTTTAAAAGGAATACCCCGAGGTCAAAGAAATCCAACGCATGCTTAAGTGTTATTCTTGCACGCAATAGATGGCGCTCAGAGCTCCTCGAGAAATGAAATGAATTTCATCTTAACGCTAACTGCTATGTGAATGCTAAGTAAGGGGACGTTTTATTGTGGACAGAATTGTTGAACAGCGCCCCTGTTAAGCAAGATAGTTGTTTTGGCGTGGATGGCATCCACCTCGATAGGCATTTTATTGTCAACTAGTTCTGTTGAGCTCAGTGTGTTGAACAGCAAACTAGCTTTCTGTTCAACCCTGCTCAGGACCTTGGTTGAACAGGAAAGTTTCCGTTGAACAGCGATTTGCAATAGTTCATTTTATTGTGGAAAAATAACGCTTTCCAGCTCAACAGGAGAATATAGCCCTATCCACAATAAAACGTACCCTAACTCGGATCTTCTTCGAAGCCTGACCTTACGTAAATTAGAGTTTCTGCCATGTTACATACCTTTTTATGTTAGGTCTACAGGAATTTGCTTACACACGCGAGACGAGAGGAGGGAGAGGGAGAGATTATAAAGAAATATAAAATCAAAGCCTTGCCCCACACATTTTGCACGAGTTGCACCTTCCTACTATTGTTCTCTCCATTCACCTCTGTGAACAGTTGTGTCATTATCCATACAAGAGCCCAAGTATGATTGGTCAGCAGCATGGGGTCTCTATTCTTGTCCATATTCTTTCTCTATTCTGGCCCAGCAAATTGGACTATTCTTCAATAGCCACTCAATTAAGAACTATCAGATTCGAACACGCCTGTTACTTTTCTACCCGCGCTATTGTCACGCTTGCCCCAGCACGGGGTATAAAAACATAACGTCGACGCCCTTATTTCCTGACCAATTTTGGGTGTAATATACGCCGACTTATTGCTCCGTCATTGCGCACGGTCGCATTGCGGTGGAAATTTACGGAACGATTACTGTAACGTTACGCTGCTCTGTTCACTGCCTCCCCCTCTTCTCTATAGGAAAAACAGGTTAATCGAGTCATAACTTGAACACGTACACAAAAGGCGTCTTTCTTTCACGCTAACGCATCATTTAACTTCGCTCTTCCTTGGGTCAACAGACGTAAGCCTATGCCAGTAGAGTAAATATATTATTTATTTTTTAAAAAGAAGAACAACTTAACTCTTCCATCAATCGAAACTTTCGCAAGACGGGCTTTCGGGCTTGACCAAGCTATCTGCACCAACCATTACAATCCGCTATCAAGGCAGCTGCAAATGCAACTTTGAACAATTATCGCTAGTGCAAAATCGTGTTCTATACGTTCGACTGACCATGGGAGGTAATATAAACCCATACGGCGAGAAAACCTCTAAGGAAATTTTTGCATATTTGCTCAAGCAAGCAAGCATAAATATACACTTAACACCCAGTTGGTGATAACCTTAATGGCTCTACTCTCACTTTAACGATTGGTATGCACTTGCAGGAAAAGTTCGCAACATTTCACGCCACAATGTTCTCGTTTGTGGATGGGCATGCAGGACGAAAGAGATCCTATGTAACGATTCGGTAACAGGGCAGAAACCTAGCGGACTTCCATGCAGCTTCACTATAGGCAACTCTTATCTTACCGTTTCCGTATAGTGTCTTTGCACTTTTCTTACCCCAAATCCCAGCCCTGCGAGCACGATCATCATCTATCACGGAAAGATTCAAGGAACACGTTACGCTGTTCGAAAACCCAGACTTGTCGCGTCAGCACCGAACCATTGACATTGACATCGAACATGCAACACGAAACCTGGCCAAGTAAGGGAAAGAAACGTATGGGATTTCTGCAGACTGCAATCCTCGCCCAAATTATGCCCATATGATAACGAGATCCCTTACATCACACTCAAAAAGCCTATATATCACCTGTACTTTATATCCTTTCCATCAAAACACGCACGGAGACAGCTAATAAACAGCCCATATATGTATTCTTTTCCTCACAATACCTATCTCGTATACCGATTTGAATCAAAAAGACGCAGGTCACACATGCCACCAGTTTCTCACACCTCGCGTCTGGCGGATTGTCTTAGCCTTTCTAATTTGTTTACCGCAACAGCGCCTCGCCTTTTTTCCCTGACCACTGCGACATTTCACACCCCAAGAGCAAAAGCAGCTGGCCACTGTATTGCATATACATATCCCTTACAGGCTTATCAAAAGGAGAAGAAGAGGACATCTTCCACATGGTCAAGGCATCTCTGACTTTTGTGTTATAGACCACCGGAATCGTTATTGGGCTTGGGGTTGTCTATGGACAGTATGTATATATCTATGGTTTCGGGCTCTGAATGGCAAATGTCATGTCTCATGTCCAAGTAATACCCAAGCGCATTGTCAATGTCAAACGCATGCAAAGCGTCTATTTTGACGGTGGTCTTTGTCATCTCTCCGCTTCAAAGCTCTTCAAAACTATACGTATGGACAGTTGTGAGGAACTCGGTTCGTCTTCACATTGTTGTATGTGGGCTAAGCGAATTTTATAAGCTTTCTCCCCCAAACACCCTGGCATTCACTATCGACTCTTGACGCTATAAAGCGAATATAAACCGAATATCCAGCCGATCCAGCGCGGGTGCTTTTGCGACTTTTCCAATCGATCAAACGATAAGTCACTGGCTTGTTTGTCTGCACGTGATATATAACCAAACCAAGGACAACTGCGCCCGAGAATCGGTTTCCGAGCATATCTAAAGTCCCCGAAAAGAAGTCTCACAAGGTGTGCAAAAACCCCGCATGCTTCGGCTTTTGTTGCATGTTCGGGGCCGCCTTTTGTGCGGCTTTTTACTACAATCAAACCCTTTTCACGTGTAGTAAGGTCATATGGTCTTGTCAAACTTGCTGAACTGTCTGGGTTCAATTGTCGCTCCACTATCAACTGAACACTGAACCTGCGGTTTCAAAGGTGTGACCCCGGGAATGAAATTGAAGTATTGAGGCGTGAAATGGGTACCTTCAGTCCCGGAGATAATACGTTTATAGAACTTTGCATTTGCAGAAAAAGACAAACGTTTTCTTCCCCAAAAGCGTTTTTCATATTTCGATTGTGGCGAAAAATAACCCATGCAAATGGCTTCACAAGCTGGTAACATGCAGCCAAACCACCATATGGGTTTTTTCATTTCGAATTTGAAATAGAACAACCCCCCTAAATCCTTTCCTGGATGTTTCTTCGCAAAGAAGCCCACTCGCACAATGTACAACAGAGTTTGCACTTTGTTCTGGACGAAAAGGGGGGATTGGAATACATACATACATACACCGGCAAACCGAAGAACTGAAAGAGGATCAACACTCCTAATCAAAGACCTTTACTGTACAGCTTCTTCCCCCCCTAACCCAATGACAGGGGTATCGTATTAAGTTCCACCGGAGTTGGGAGTTTTCTAGATGAACTTCCCTCTCATTTTCAAAGAGCTCTCTTCATCTACCATTCCGACAAACAAGAAAAGAGCTGAGGAACAGAAGGGCGGGAAAAGCATATGGGGGACAAACTATATACGTATAGATATACTGTACTGTACTACCGTTTTCTTGGACCCAAATAAGCAGAAAAGCAAAGCCTTCGCAAGGATTAAAGTCTTTTATTCGAATATCTTCCGTAGCCAAAAGGGCGGCACAGGAAGGGAGGGGTATTAGATATACGCTACTTTTTCTTCAACTTTGCACATGGTTGAGCGATTACTCAACAACACGAGTTTGATTTTAGCTTAAAATCCGGCGATGCGAGCGCCATTTACAAAAGTTTTCCAAAAGCCTTCAAAATTCTTCAACCTTCAAACTTTTTGTTTTCCGCTTAAAAGTTTGTGGATAACTACATCTACATGTTCCAAGACGCGGTCTAGGAAACTCTTGTTCTAAAGACAAAAAGGTCTCAGTAAATCCAAAGAAATCCAAAGGGTTTCTCTCATACTGGACAATAAGCAAAAACTCCAAAAACTTTTATTATAAACGGCCATAATTTCCTCTTATCCTCGCTCAACCCCCTAAAACGGTCCTATGCTTTTGGGTTGTCTTTTATTCCTTTTATTTACCCTCTGAAAACAAAGGTTGTGGCTACGTTTATAGTCGTATAGTTACGGAAATGAGGCTATTTGGCGCTGCTCGGACCATCAAATCGTATGCTAATCACAGGAAAAAGGTTCTGTGTGTGTCTATATGTGGAGGATCCTCTTTTTCAAGCTTCTCTGGCTGTCGAAGGTTGCAGAAATGGCAGATAAAGACAGAAAAAGAAACCTCAATAAGTAAAACCCCCTCGCTCCGGAGTCCCCCATTTGAAATGCAAATATATTAAGACTAAGGCTTGTTTCTGAATAAGTAGACAAGGGAAAGACAACTTGCTGCGTGCAAACAGGTATATATATATATAAATAAAAAGCAAAACCAAAGAAAAAAATTGGTGGCGCACAGGTATTTTGTTCTACGAGAAGGCTGAACAAGAAGCTTCAAGGGCCGGTCAGCTCTTCCTCCGTAAAGAACTTTTTAAAAACACATTTTCGAGGAGGGGATAATAGATTGACTTCCAAACGCAGTTGAACATAAGGAACCAGACGCATTTTGGGAGAGAGAAAACCATATGCAGTGGGGAGGAGGTTCCACTTCCAAAGAGGTTTTTGAGGCTCTTATTCGAAAGGGGTGGAACGGCTGGAATGACGATGAATGACCCTCCAGTACTCTAATGGACAGCTGGGGGAACCCTTTAAAACGATCTTCTTATTCTAATGACCCAAGATTATTTTTTTTCTTATGGTTTTTGCTTGAGCATCTCCTTAATTTAAAAAAGAAAAAAAAGTTTTATTTGCTTTGCTAACTGCGCGCTTCTTCATCTACTATTATACAATACATAGCATGAGGTCTTGTTTGCTTTGTGCCCCTAAATCGAGTTTACACTACTTTAACAGCCGGGCAAATACGGCTCTTTCTCAGCACGATTGCAGGTTCATGGGATCTCATTAGAATTGAATTTGAATCTACAAAACTACTTGAAACCCAAAGCTCTGGAAATCTGAGCTTGCATTGCATGAAATTCCTTATTTTTTTTCCTTTTTTTATTGCACTTTATACGCAGTATATTACTAAGGCGAAGTGTTTTCATCCTCCAAACTCTCAATGCCATATGCATACATTCAAGGAAAAAAAAAAACGAAACGAACAAGGAATAAGAGAAAGAATAAAGAGCCTGCCAAGACAAAAGAAATGACCACACTGGCTGCTTAGGGGATGCCAACGTTAAGATTGCCTGCTTGGCTGGTAATTATGCACGCGTGAATCTTATGAGCTTGTGCAGTGACGACAGACAAGTCAGAACGAAGCTCGCCATGGGCTTGTACCCAAAAGTTGTATACATCTCGCCTCCAGAATTTTTATTATTTTATTTCTTGAGCATGTGGTGAAGGCCATCAACTGCACGTTAGGACTCTCAACTTATAAACCATCAGAAAAAAAGTTGCGGAGATATAAGGCTTTCAATCTTGGCAAAAGATTAACCTTATAGATAAGCCCCCTAAAAATCTCGTACCGTTTTTTTTTTTTTTTTTTTTTTTTTNATAAGCCCCCTAAAAATCTCGTACCGTTTTTTTTTTTTTTTTTTTTTTTTGGCTTGCCTATATGACGGCAGTCACGAGACAAAAAGAAGCACAGAAAGACTCCATAGTGAGAGCTTCCCTCCCAAAGAGGAGGAAAAGGAGGTGGAACGTGTATGCACAGAAACTATGAAAAAACAAAAACAAAAATGACTTTTTTCTAGTTGTTCTTTTTATAGTTTTGGCGTTCCGTGACTAAGGCTCGTTGGATGAGCACATCCGTCAATGCTTACGTCTTACAGCCTTATCAATCGAGCCTTATGCAAATATACAGTGTGCATACGTCGAAAAGCTTTTTGTCATGACTCTTACTCTTTTTAGATTCCCAGCTGCATGGGTATACACATTTACACATTTTTTAGCGCCAAATATATAGACTTTTTAGTATACCTTCTTTGCAAAAATAGCTACACTGCGCAAACGTACAATAAATAAACGTAAACACCTGTTATATATGTTTGGAATTCGTAACGCATTTACCCATATTTAATGTGTAATTTTAAAATTTCAAGAACGAATTAATTACCCACAAATTCACGGCGTAATATTATCGCAATTTGTTCAATATTGTATACATATGTATTGTTGTACATATATATGTTATATTATAAATATCTGTCATATTATACATATTATGTATGTATTTGTTTATTGTAACATTTTGTATGTATAGTATATTGTACTGTATATTTTGTATATTTTTCATATTCAATTTTGCATTTATTTTATTGCTAGTTTTTAATTTCTTTATTGGTATAAACTGCGTTGCACAAGTTTCAATGCGAAAGAGACGATTTTTTGGTTATTACTATTACAATCATTATTATTATTATTATTATTATTTTAACAACAAAGGCAAACAGTACATTTTACGCAGGCGACAAATGAACTTCCGTCTCCAAAAGCTTTTACAAATAAAAAAAGACAGCTAAGCTGAAAAACTCACCTATAGCTGTTGAAGATGACGAATCATTCCGTGGAGTTTAAGCCCATAACTGCCTCTCCACATCATCAAAACAAGGTTTCACGTGATGAGGATTTCAACACACTGCATGGTTATAAGCCGCACCTGGAAGCATAAAAAAAGAAGCTCGGTAAAATTTTAAGTACTCGCCTTCAAATGCTCTCTCTCACTTCACGAAGTAAAAACTAAAACGGGAAGGGGGAGATAGAACGACAAATAGTTTTGACACTTACCCGAAATTAGCACAGTGTGGCAAACGGTTTAGGGGAGCTGAGAAAATGATTGCCAATAATGATAAGCGCGTGCCAACCCCCAAACTGCACATTTCCCAGGGTTTCCAGCTATGGAGCTTCTACAGAATATAGGGAAAGGAGCCCATAAGGGTTCAGTTTTAGAGCTTTTGAATTTTGATAGGAACTCTGGCGCAGGAGAGGAGCTCGTTACGTTGATTGACGTGTGTCAGGTTCGGCGTCATATTCCTCAACATTTCCTCATGCTCCTTAACGAACTTTGAAATCTCTTGGATGTGTCTCGCACAGCGAAGTTGTATAACTTGTACAAAAGACGTGCTGGTGGGCTGCCAACGGGTCAGAAAGCCGAAATGGTTTAACACCGCCTAAGAGTTCGGGAAACTGATCGCGGAAGAAGGAAAATCATGGAGTTTCTCACTTTTCTACCCTTCTTATGCCTCTTCTTGTAACGTTGTAAGTGATATCTTGCATGACATGTTCCGATAAGCTTTTCGCCTTTGCTTATTCGCCAAAAGTAACATACTGTTATGCATTTTTGACCTTTTTTCTAAGAGCAAAATCCGCTAATAAGGACCTATCTAAGAATTTTGGACTCGATTTAGACCAACCAAAATGTACAAAAATGAAAGAAACCCATGTGGCTTTTCCTGTCAGTGGAATACAATTTAAACCTATTTTAAAAACCCACCCCTCGTTTGGGAAAAAGAACTCTGTATAAGTTTGAAGAAGCTCTCAACACCCACCGTATTACATTTGGGGTTAAGAACTGAGTTAAAGAGTGGCCTATCCATCAGAGTTATGGTCATGGTATGCTTCTGGGGGAGAAGAAAGACAGGTGTACAAGTTTTCTATGGCTTCGGTCTCGAAAAATAAGTTTTTCAAGCGTGGAAGAAGCCAGCACTTTAGCACACAGCAGGACTGCACTCTTTTGCCCGTTTTCTGCTCTTTCTCAACCCCCCCAAGAAGGGGTTCAGCTTAGGCTAATAACGCCAAGGATGGGATGCCCTGGAGACTCCCAACCTCGCCAAAAACCCACCAAAAACCTCTCCGTTCTAGTTAATTTCATTATGCAGGCCCATAATTTTAATAAGGTGTTGTCATTAAACCTTTTTTCTAAAATAAAATAAAGGTATCTACACCTTTCCGGTGTTCAAGATTGCAAAAGAGACCGAAGAAACCCTCACTGAAAGCTGTAACAAAAATAATAAAAAAATATGAATCATTCCTTTATGAGCCTATTTCATCCTAATGCTAGTATACGTAACTAATTTATTTACGTCAATTTTAGGCAAATGGCGTAGAAAATATCTCAATAAAGGTTCTCTATCATCTTAGTTTGGAACAAAATGAATTTTTCGATTGAAAAATCGGGTCCATAGATGTCCTATTAATTTACTAAATCAATCAAGCATGCAAAAGTCTTCCATTGTAATTGTAAGTCAAGTTGGTCACGCCAAACTTGTGATGGGCACGAGGCATGGAGACCCCGACCTCTTTGTGCAGCCGTTACGTGTCAACCCCTTGCGGTAATACGGTCTTCTAAAAGCATATCTTGTTATACGTGTAACACCGCAAACATACCAATTTATGCCTTATGGAGGTAACAAGCCAACATTATACCATGTTTTTCCTCTAAGAATTTTCATCCCAACGGCTCTTTTTGGACTGAATTGCCGTGTAAACATAAAAGACACTGATCTGCTATGTGCCCAAAACCTGCTGTGATCCATCACAGACATGACCATAGCGTTAAGGTAAAAACCTTTTATAAATTCCGACTGGTTCTATTCTTGACAAGGACTTTTATGTAATATAACATCACCTTTTCAGTCTGCGCAAACTTTTCAACGTTTTTCAAGTGGGTCCTCCATACGCGTTTTATTCACACTAAAATAAAATAAATCTTTTTGGCGGTTATATATTAGCAAGTCTCCCAACTCCCCAAAGTTTCGCTTATAGAACGAGCTGTGATGTGACGTGATGCCGTCTGCTTAAAGCTCAGCCATGATCACGATACAAACCAAAACTCGTGTATTGAAGAAGTTTCTATCGAAATAGAAATCTTTTCAATGAGGGGGGCGGGGGGATATGTACAGTATCACAGTATGTGTCTAACGCTTTTTCTTCTGTTGATGCTCAATAACAAACCCAACATAGCAAACACTTTTAAGCCTGGGCAACGTGATTAAGGGCGTCCTTAATACCGTATATACCGTATTCCTAAGCTTCTTGTTGGTATTCTTCACTAGTATTCGACCAAGAATCTCCCACAAGCTTCTAAGGAATTAAAAGAACTTTTCGAAGTTCTCCGTTAGGGACTTACTCGAGATTCTATCGAATAATTTTAATTCCAATTACCCTGTGTGCTACGCTGCCTAGCTATCTTCCCGCTTGCAAATCCGTTAAAATTCTCTACTTTTAAAATTTGGTCCAGCAACTATTGAGGATGAAACACAACAGGCATTAGTTCCGCCTTTAAGGAACCACGAACCTCAAAAGTACCAGCACGATGGCGACGTTCACACTCGGGTAGCTAAAGCTTTTAGTGTTATAACATTGTGGTTCTTTAACGGCTTGGACCCAACAATATCATTAACAGAGGCAGTTACATACTCTAAACCCAAACTGCTTACTCGGAAGCGTAACCCCATAATGCTTTTTGAACAGTTAAAACCCCTTTTCCGTATCTAAAACCTGGGTTTCCCTTACTTAAAACCCATTCCACATCTCTTGTTGAAACCCATTTCTTCATCCTAGAAGCCACCACCCAAGTCGGCTTTTGGATGAAATAGAAGGAACCCTGAGTGTCCGGCTGAAAAGCAATGTGTTGAAAACGTTGAAATTGAAAACTTCAGCTTCGTTACAACAATCCATTTTGTTAGATCGGCATTTAAAAAAAATCAAATACCAACTTTCTTATTGTAGAATGAAGTCTTTGGATCCCAGAGTTTCCGCACTTGAGGGAAGGCCATGGAAAATCCCGAAACAGGAGATACACAAGAACACAATCAAACGCGTTTTCATCACACCTGTAGCAGAAGCATTGTTTGAGCAAGAATAGCTTATAAAGACCTATTTTGGTATATCATGATTGAAACGAGATTGATATTTTGGGGCGGATGGAGCGCAAACAGGCTCGATAGCTATTAACGACCATCGGATGGATCAAGAAGGCCAATTTTCGGCCGTTTAGTCAAACTTTGAAAGTGTTTTCCTATGACACGCAAGTTATAATGCGTCGATTTCCACGCCAAAAGCCGTAAGAGTTCAACACTCGGGAATTTTTCAATTGTCTGAACCTGATAGGGGGTCTTGTTTTGTGTCTATCTAGTGGTCCAAAGAATTCGGGCTGGTTTTAAAAGGCGAATAAAGCCGAGTCGAATCGACAAATACTTGCAATCATTCAACACATGCGGTAGACACATACGTAATTCATTGCCTGTTGAATTATTTTAATAAGAGATTTCATGAAAACCTTGCAGGGTTGCAGCCACAGTCAACATGCAGACAAGTACTACAAGAAGGGCAAAAGAAAAAAGGAAAGAAAGACAATACTTCTGGAGAGGCTGCAACTTCTTGTGCCGGGTTACGCTGGTCACGACTTAAAGTGAGTAATAGATAAATAACAAGGTGGAAAAGCCTCTCCGCAGCCATATAACCAAGAAAACTTTGCTGTTGTATGCATAAGCTTTTTCCTCGGTTGTGTTTTCTCTATTACTGGACTGCACGCACACACGGCAGCAGCAGCAAAACGCATTCGTAGGCACGTTTTGGTCAATATTCGATTACTGAAGAGTCCTGTTTGTTATGAAAAGGCATTGTTTGCCCGTCACTCACCTCCTTCTTCTTTGCAACTCCAGACTTGGGTCAAAACGAGTCCAGGAAAACTCCCATGTGCCAAATAGGAGAGAGAAAGAGCGAGAAACGACAGGTAGTAAACCGCACGTTTGCGGGGAAGAGATTAAAAAAGAAAATTCTTCGAAAGTTGCTTTTTAAGAGTAGCACATCCTCAATGCAGGCATGCATCCTATATTGGAGCTTTTCTAAACCCAAGCAAGGAAGTTCCGAGTCGAGGACAGAACAACAGATGTTTTCCTCCCACCACTCGTTGATTCATTCATTCATTAGTGGTCAGTTGTGCGAATAATCTAGTTTTGGGGAATGAATCCATGCACATAATACAACATACGTGCATGCACGTCGGCATGGGAAAGAGGCGTTTGCTTGGAGAAAGTGGATTGTTGTCACAAAAGAGCTTTTGGGCGTCTACCCGAATCGTTGCATGACAAACTACTGGAAATTGACCTGCGATGCCTGGTTTTTGGTTTCTGGGAGTTCTGGAACAGAAAGCTTCTCCCCCCATTTTCGCTACCCCTTTTAAACTAGGGTAGAGATTTATAGGTATCGAGTATGAATGGGATAAATTCACATTGAGTGATCTTATTACGGTACTTTGGGCGTGTTCCTACGCAGGGTCCGGAAGCTGTCTATACAATTCTCCCACCTGTAATCCAGCACCCCCAAAAATAAAAGAAAGAAAATAAGAGAAACGTTCAAATCCTTTAATGGATAGTGTAGATATTCTGGGAAGTTCTAATTTAGTCATAAAAGACACCCTAACCCTCGGAACCAGGTTGTAAATTAGAATGATGATCACGAGGACGTATGGTTGCGAACCGTAAAGCGAGGAAACGCAGGAGCCAAATAGGGAAAAACGGGGAAATGGTGGAGGAAATGCATTTAGACGGAAGTTGCACACCAAGCTATATAGTTCCGGACGGAAACTCCGACTCTCAGGCTTGTTGACTTTGGCGTTACGGCGTTAAAATGGAGAAGTGAGTCAATCCGTAACAAGCCGTGCCGTTCCCAAACCTCCCCACACAAAGTTAATATTGATCTGCTTTTGGCCAGGAAAGTTTTTTTTAGTTTCTTTACGTACATGGAGAGTTCCGGAAGGCTTATTTATGCTACGTCCTTTCTTCCAAGGCATGTCAGAAAGACCATTTTTGCGTCTTTTGTTCGGAATCTATTGATTTCTGCACGGGACTGCATCACGGTTGAGCCAAACCCGTACCTGCGTGTGGACAATTGCTGTACCTGGCACGAAAACTCTGCATTATAGATATAGAGCAAACTGGAATCGAGAGTCTTACCCCGCCATCTCGCTCAGATCGACGTCCAAAGCCTTTATGGATTCCTTTATTGCGTGATTCCCCAGTTTGTTGAAAGGTGAGTGTCCATATCTAGCAACGGAATGGCAAGGGAGTAAGCTAGAAAAAGGGATGGGGTTCTATACTAATAGAAAAAACGCTCATGTTTCACTAATGGTTCGCTTGCAGCATTTTAAACAACGCACGTGTTTCGGGTAAACGGGGGTTATAGAAACCAAAGGAGGACAAAAAACAGCGTTGAATATGTTGTGCCAGTCATTATGAAGTTAACCAAGTGGACAATGTCCAACTTCCGGGACAAAAGATTGAATTACCGCAAAGAAAGACGCGGCACAAGACGGAAGAAAGGGTTCAAGTTAAGTTAGAACCCTAATAAGCAGACTTTTTACCCGAAGCCTTACACTTTTCCTCCCCAAACCCGCCCTCGTCATCTCATCCAACCGACACACAAAAGACAACCGAAAGCCCTTCTCTCTTGGCTAACTAGAAACCACTTCGTTTGCAAAAACAAAGCCATGCGTGGGAACGCGGAAAAGCGGAAAATACAAGTCTTTTGTGTTATATGCAAGAAGCAAGAGGAAGAGTCGAGAAATAAAAGTTCCCAACGTTTTCTGCAAGGTCAGGCGAAAGCTCGTAGCGCTAGTACAACAGTATGGAACAAATGACGCAATAACGAATTGTGCAGACAATGAAGCAAGAACGAAAACTGAAACAAACGACACAAGAATGAATATTGAAATGTAGCCGAGCGCATTACGGGGAGTCGTCCCGTAACTCCGGCTTGATGTATACCTTCGCTGGGCAGCTATCCTTTTGGGCGGAATATGAAGTTTTCCAATATAGTCGAAACGTAGTCAGCGTATACTTCTAGGTGAAACGTTCAAAAAGGGGATGACAAATCCCTGAAAGGCCTCCCAAAGTGTTGATTAGTAATACCCGCATGGGTTCAAATTCCTTGATAAAGCATGTGCTGAGCATGTAAAAATTCTACAATTTTCTATGAAGAAATTAAACGCGGTTAAGTCTTCGTAAACGCTGACGTTGAACGCACGATTCGACCAAAGGATCAGAAAGCTTGACCTTGATTTTTTTTTTAAAAAAAGGAGACAAGGGAACACACGTGTTGCTCTTGAATGCATTCTATAGAACCTTTCCCATTTAGGACCAATTGTTTTAAGCACTCTCCCTTCTCATAAACGCATCCCCGCGACCATGGCAATGAAACTATCTTCCCCATAACCATTCTAACAGAGCATTTGATAAAGCGTGACTGTAAATCTTTATAGCATAAGTGATGCGGCGGCAAAGGGTGGTCTTCTTTTTCATTTCTCCCATTCTACAACTTATGAAGCACCTGTCCAATTAAGTCAGTTAATCGACCGAGCCTTTCATCTAGCAGAAGAAGCCAATTTCTCTTCACGAAAGAAAAATCCTTTGGGGTTTATTGTTACCAAGTGCCTTCTCCTCTTTTTCTTTCCTATATACAACTTTATATGCTTTGGAGCGGTCCAAAGGACCCCGCAGATGATCGCTACACATATCTCCCAGCAGCAATGAGTTCCTTTGATTCTTTGTGACCCAAAAGGTGTTAAGCCTTCCCTTTTCTTCTTCTGAGGTAGGCGGCCCTTTTAGTCGATTGCGCTTAATTAAGCGGGAGGTGAGGCCTGGTGGACGATAAATCAAGAAATCCAGTCAAAGTTAGAGAGAAAAACCCTCGACCACAATTCCATGTCTCCCGGCAGGGTACGGACGGACCTTTTTTATTTTTCCCTTTCTTGCCCACCAAATGATTATCAAACCTACAAAGTCTTGCAGAGATACAAACTGCAAAGCCTCAAGGAACAAAAAAAAATTAAAACAACGTTTTCCATCTCTCAGTTCCAAATTCGCTTTCATTCCTCCGACCCTTTTTCGGAGCCAAAACAACAGAATTTGAAAAACTAAAGAATAAAACAAAAGTACCCAAATCGTCCTCGCCCACAGCAGTGGTCCACACATGGAGTTTCTTGGGATGGCCAACGGAGTAAGTCCTTTCGAAATTGAAAACAAGGAACCACAAGCTGAGTTGAGAAATTCCTTTTGGCGTGCTTTTGCCCCTTTCGCTTTTTTCATCTCTCATTTTCGAGACTTACAGATTATAATTACTAGGTTGGAAGCAGTTACCCGAACTTTACGGACATTAGGGGGAGTTGCTCGCAGTCGTAGGTATTACTGCTGGGCAAGAGAACAAAAAAAAAAAAAAAACACGGGACGAGCCCTAAAGACCGTGCAACGTTCTATGCGAAACGGAAATATTGTGTTTAAAGAGATTTTTTTTAAAAGCCGTATTTTCCAATGTGACTTCCCAAAACTCCCATTAGATCCGGGTCTCGGTTGGTCCAGCTTCAAATATATGTCTTATGCCCACTGCCCACGATCTTGCTCAATTATTTCTGCGCCCCGCGCATGGCTGCTAACTAATTCCATGCATTTGTTAACCTCATTTGCATATATGCACAGACGAAAGGGGGCCGTCTATGCAAAGCCATGCTCACGCCATTCTGGTAATTTGTTCGGACGTTGCACGGCTATTCATTAACCTGTAAGTGCATACAAGTATGCCATTCGAGTGATTCGAGACGTAAGATAAATTATTTTTTCCTATTTCCTTTACTGTTTTCTCGCACGTCTTCTGTTCTCCCTCAATATACACCCTGTATGGGCAGACTTTCCCTAAACTAAGCAAACACATAAGCAAAGCTAAGAAAACCCGAGTTAGCCCCCCAAATTTCCCCCATAAACAAATAATACAAGTGAAACGTCCAAGCTTGGCTTCAAAACTTGGTTCGCTCATTGATCATGGCACCTTGTCCTAAACCATTTGTCAAAAGAGCCGCGGTGTACCGGTCAGGTTCCCCAACTTGGAGCTCCGCCCACTAAATTTGGGTTAAAGGTCTCGAGACAAACCCAAGCAGTTTCCGCTACCAAACGCTCTAGTTAAAACAGTATGTATTCCGCAATTTTAATTTTTCTAGTAAAAGAAGGGATGCTTTGTTAACTCAAAAGACCCTCATTGTCTACACACCCCCCTTTTTGATGACTAGGGTCAACCGGCAAGACGGGGCAAGAGGCGGTCTGTCGGTGGGTATTGCGGGGGTAAATTGAGAGGTTTTGGCGAGTCAAGTTCCCCCCGAAAGTTCATGATTACGGTACAAAGTACCTACAACTTGAAGTTGATGAACTTCCTATGTCCAGGAAACTGCTCTACACGGTCCATTTGCGGGATCCGATGGTAAAGGTCAATCATTAAGTCCGTCTCCTCGACGCATCCTCCGCTCCTCTGTAGTTAAAATAGTCAAAAACCCCTTTTGAGTTTTAAAAGGTGGCGGTTTTTTAAACTTTTTTTCTGTCTTGACGGCTCCAAAAAGGGGAGGAAAACGATCACGCCTGGACGCCTGCTGGCAACTTGCAATCGACACACTAGTAGAATACGTTTTTCGCGTGGTTTCGAGTTTCATTGCGCAGCGTAGACTATAGTTTCCATGACTGAAGCATTCCACATGCTAGGTATTATGTATCAGCTCCAAATATTTTAAAACGTGTTGGCTTTGGGGTCTCATTGCTGACGGCTGCATCAGCATGGCCATTACAAATACCCGTTCAGAAACCGGGGATATGATCCAGATGTGGTCAAGTGTTCAGTGCGGTTTCCATTTCTAACGTTCGAAAAAGGGAAAAGAAGAGCTGACCTGGAGCCCTGTATGCTGTTCAACCTACACCACCATCCCATCGTCTCCTCCTCCGCCCTCTACTTCTCCGCTTGAAAGCTTTGCCAAAGAAGGGTCAAGTTTGTTAACGACTCTACGGTTCAACTGTGCATATGTAAAAAGGGCCTGGTTTTAACACACCATGCATTCCCATGTGTGTTGTAGAGTAACTCACTACGAGCACAAGGGGGGAAAAACCTTTTTTTTGGGTTAACGTTGCAAAGTTCTCGGGTAACTAAGTTAAGTCGCTTTTCCCCAGTGTGATGTGCGGGGGAGACAAGAATTCCATAAATCAGTCTCGTTAGGCGTTTGCAATTGACCCACACACGACTCGTATATGGGTTTTGCAGCACTTCTAAGTATTGAGGAATTTAATTTGAAACCAGGCAAAACCTCCCTTTCCAAACCAACATGAAACTTTGGGGGCTGTGTGGGTGGCGGCGTTCGATGGTTCCTTGAGCTTTTCAAAACCATACACTTTTTCGACGGAATTCCTTGATTTTCCTTACTACAAGGTCAGGCGACTCCACGCTGCGTGCGTGCTCCGGAGATCAGCTCTGGGGATTATAATACACAAGCTCTGTATGACTGAATACCAATTTGGGTGAAGAGGGCGAATCTAATGGTTAGAGAAACGTTCAAAATAATAATAATAACAAACATAAAAATGCGTCCTTATATTACTATAGACATCATGCTCATTCGTGTGGTTGTTTTTAATTTTTCCACGAGTCATAAAAGGCGGAGACCTTGACTTAAAGCTTAGCGCTGCAGTTATGGTCCCTTGGTCATAAAAATTGGGATGCATGGCTTTTTAATAACCATGAAACAACCTTTCTTTTCCAATCAAGCCACCAAACTTTAACAAGGCTAAAACACGCGGCTTTTATAGCCGCAAACTTTTCCCCTACAATCGAACTCGACAATCTAGGGATCTACGATCTCTACACCATCTATAAAAAGAAGTTTCCTTCCCAAACCAAGTACATCACGAGAGAAAGTTTGAGTGTAATTTTGACTTGGGAATAAACAACCTGGGCTCCCGAGTTACTCGCTGAAGCTCATACCAACATACGAACTATAATAACATTCTTGAGGCAAACCAAGAATGGTTCAGAATGCTTTTCGAGTTGGTCCTTTTCCTTCCATAATTCTCTAATGAATGTTTGGGGTTTTTATCTATTCGTGTTTGTGCTCCTTGCCCCAAAAAAGGATCAACAGTAATACCCAGCTGGGTTCTAACCGCAATTCACACTCTTGTAAAAATTTGTCACCCATTGCTAGGATGACCACGACAATTGTCGCGAACGACGTCGTGGCACTGATGAAAAGAAAAGGTACATACAGCCATGAAGTCGTGATCTTGGCCAACACACACAGACAATCATAAAAATTAGCATAAAACTCTCTCTATTTCTTTCTCTGAGGCTCTTCTCTCTCCCGCCTCTGTTATACGGTCCTCTTACTCTTGTGTGCCTGCTTGTGAGCAACTATTTTTTTCGGGTTTTAATGACGATGAACATACAACTTTTGAAGGAGCCTTGTGACGCTGCACAAAATATCCCGCTCTTCGACAAGCATCCTGCATATCCGTCGTCTATCTAGGGGGATTTGCGGGGTAAATACGGGTAGAAGGAACTTTTTTTTTCTCCCCACTTTGCTCTCTTGGGCAGGCAGGATAATTCGTGAACAATAAGACCCTTGGGAAGCTTCCATCACGCCAAAAACTAGCGAGAGATGAATGATGGGATCACCATAGATTGTTCGAGACTTGGGATGCGACTATATGGGACAAACGAGGCGTTACTTTTAGGATTCTAACATAAGACGAAGACGAGATGTTAGGACGAGGCGACTTTTATGTCACTCTCTTATATAGTTAAGTCAGAGGGGGAGAACTTGTAAGTTTACCGTCATTCAACGATGACCAGGCAAAGGCACTGCGAACAAAACGGAAGACGGCTCCAAACATGCCATTACTCACACTGGGGGCCCATACAGCCAATGTGTTGTAAGAGGTGACAGACCTTGCTCTTTGCTATCATTTGTCTTGCTTCGTTTTCCAATAATGTCACAGAAGCTGCACTTGGGAGTCAAATGGCTAATTTTATGCTTCTAAGTTCTAACCTCTTGCTTTCACGTTCCTCGTATACGTACACAGAGAGTTCCTCCAACGCTCAGCAGTTGAACCCATCTCCAAATATAGCGCAATAATGAATTTCCCGCTGGCTTTAGTAATTCCGCTTAGCGCGAGAATCATTTTTAGTTGTAACTGGTTTCGTTCCTTTCTTAAAATAAGTTACATGATCCTCCTGGCTGATACGAAAACGTATTTCTTTAGCTACGCAGTCAACGCAGATAACCCTGATAAGATCATTAATAAATTGTAAGAAAAATCTCGTTTGGACGGATGTTATGACTTCTTTACGGAAAACTTCCCACGAGGCTAACTAGGCTAACCATACAGTGGTTATTGAAGCCTATTGAAAGTGCCCAAAGACTCCCAGCTACAGCAAAAAAGGCAAATAACAAAGCAGAAATTAAAAAAATCTTGAACTCAATTGAATTAACGTCCGAAAGTGGACCTATTACAGGGTATCTTATATCACGAAGCTCGTCCGGTTCAAAAAAGGAGGCTAAAAAGGACGGTTAAGTTTCGATTTTCATTGTTGCTTGAAAAAGTTGGGTTCGAAGTTACTTTGTTGGTGCTCAATCTTTTGAAGCTGCAGAACGTGTTCCAAGAGCGCTTGTTAACCCATATTTCACAACCAACACAAGCGACGTTGGACACGAATCGCAAAACAATTCGAGCTCTACAAGGCAAGAGGAGCAGTTGGTCACATGTACTGTACATGGAGGGTACTCTTTCCCTTGTGCAGGCACTTTAGGCATTTCAATTGGCTCATTGCGAAGCAGGAGGTCTTTTCTACCTTGGAACTTTTTGGAACAATTTTAATGTCCTCGCAATAGGTATAGAGAAGAACTGGTCTTAAACTACAGCCCTCATGCCAGCATATCTACTGGCTTTCGGGCTTTAGCTTCCTGGCTTGGGACAATGAATTTGGGGTTCCCTTCCGCGAGCCCCAACGTCTGTGGCCCAACAATGCGACACCAGGCTTTATGTTCCTTGCTTTTCCTTCTTTTGAATCTGCGACATGGACACTGTCGCTCAAGGTATAAATATACATACACAGGCAAACTTTGAGAAAAGCTTAGGGAGGCTGCAAGTCCGCTGGTCAATAAGTAAAAATGACATTGGAAGGATGGTCGTTTGGGCTGAAGCTTTTCTCACTGCTCGCTCAGAGCCGAGTCCGGCAGCCTGCATTGTTAGCACGGAAGGGAAGTATTCCAGAAAGGTGTGCACCTGTGGCTATTACTGAGACAGTGTGTATTGTGTGACTATAACAAGTTGGAATTGATGGGGACGGACCTATAACCTAACGCTTTTCTTAAGGGGGTAGGGAGAAAATACGTGGGCGAAGAATTCTGCCCAAAGCCTCCGTATATTTAGACGCACAAACCCATATAGCTCATTCAACAACCCCACGATTTAACCTTAAACTATCGAAAAGTAGAAACTAGAGAAGGCCAGCACCAGCAGCCGTCCACTTTGCAAGTCTGATCTACCTGAGGCAGCTTCTGGCGGCTTTTGGGTTGGGGGCAATGATGGAAATTGTTGTTGCGTGAGCTTCGACTTTGTCACGGTACATAAAACTTGAAAAACGGTTTGAGATAAATAGACCTTGGGCCGTTTTCAATACACTAGTTTGAAGTTTGTGGAGCAACTTCCAAAAGAGGCGCGAGCGGAGCCCCACACCGAAAGCACTTGGGAGAAAATCGATTTAGAAACGTGGAGAGGTCTATACATCTAATCGATAAGGGTTCAAAAACGCCAAGAAAAATTTCCCTCAAAAGACTCTCGCGTGCTCTTCCTCTGTATCCCTTATATGCGTGTCCGATAACGTGTTCTGCACAATATCGAACCCGACAGATGCAAGAGGGGTCTTCTGCTCCAACGCTGGCAAAAAGCCCCATTACCGCTTGAATTCCTCTTCTTCGCCTTCCATTTCCCCCGCCAAAAATTTAGAATTTAAAAAAAGAAACCCATCGAGTTCCTGTTGGTCGTCATAAACTTCACGAAGTTAATGGAAACACTTTTGGAGACATTCTCCGGGCTTTCTGACATCAGCAAATATGTAAACTAGCCAAGGAAAAGCTAAGTCATAATTCCCAAAAAATAATCTTCGGCTTTCGTTACGGCTTGTATACGGCACTGTGCATGCGGGTCTAAGGGGCACATGTTTTCCTGTCAAATATGCCAACAACTTTTTTGTAAATATGTGTACCCATTTCTCGTATACTCGTATTAATATTCCCGGAGTTTTCTTTTTTAACGACCTACGGGCCAAGGGAAAGCCATTTTAACGAGCACAAATAGTTGACATTTCAATTTTAGACGGAGGCTGGGATTAGTGTCCGGAATCTCCGCAATACCTGACGACATTTCTCTCTCCTTCTTGTTGAGCTGTTCTTTTGGTGTCCCTGTTTTGAACGGTCTCATTCCAAGTTGTTTTGAATAGGCCACCACGAAAAAGGTGGAAGTCCACGCGTTTTAGGGCAGTTTTTAGGGTTGCAGGTGACTTGAGAATGACACAATCCCCAAGTTGACTGTCCGAAAAGAATTGTCTAGAGTTCTATGAAAAAATTGTTTCTCTGTCACCTTCCCTGTTGAGTTGACACCCAAAGTTGACCCAGCAGGAGGACTTTGGGTTGATACTGTGCTGATACACTGCAGCACTTGGGTAGCAATGACCAAAGAGTATAGGAAGAAGAAAAGAGGGGCCTTTGGGGGTGGTTTTGAATGGGATCGCATATAGTATCTATAGGGATTTTCCAGAAATTTTTGTAACAAAAGACTTGGTTTCCCAAAGCCATGATTTCTCAAAACTAAGTCCAAGGAATGGTGCATAGGCAGGAGGGACACAATTTTCTTTCACAAAGGGAGTCCTTTTTTGCCTCTCCCAACAAAAGGTAAACGAAGAAGGTCCAGGTAAAGAAGTAATTGCCAAAGTCTATCCAGCAGCTTCTTCCCTGTCCATCACGGAGTTCTCTAACAACCTCCAACTCCAACCTCCCCCCCACAAAGTTAGGAACTTTCTTTCCCCCCGAAGTCAGCGGGATTTTATTTTTAAGTTTGTAAAAAAAGCTATAACATGACATAAACGTCTTCGCTAGGACGGTAGAGTCATTAATTGTTGTCTTGTATGCCTTTTATATCCCCCGAACGTCCCGCAGTCCGAAAAGGATGCTATGCAATTCCCTCCTGTGAGTTACTAGAAAGCATCCTATTTTTTATTCCTCCATGGTGGCTTCTTCCAAGTCGGAATAACAAACCTATACTGTATCGCCACTACTAAGCACGTGAAGAAGCTTATAGCAGGAGTCTCCGTCAATGTCTGGAACCCCTACCGGATCCGATCCTTCAGCGAGAGGAAAGGCAAAAACGTAGAAACGCAAGCCAACAACGTTTTTTTTAAATCCTCTTCAATCACGTAAATGGAAAAAATTCGGAAACCCAAAAGGAGTTATCCAGTAATTGGATTTTTCCTTTTAATGCGTGAAAAAAGGAGAACCGATACTTTAGGTGCTATTGAAGAGGATTGAAGTTTGTTTGAAAGGCTTTTTGCGTGCTGTATTGGGATTGAGGAGTGTAATAAGCGGTTCATCCTTCCCCAAAATCAAAAACCTATTAGGTTTGGGACCTCTGCCTTCCACGCTTCATCGGTTAGGTACATTTAGGTACTTTTAGGGGAAGAAAAGGTGCTCCTTCTTTTTTCTTATTTATATTTTTTGTTTTGTTTAAGAGCTTTATGAAGGCCTGAGAGAGTTATAGAAGGTGTCGGGATTTACGAGATATTGACGCCTCCCATTTGGGGTAAAAAAGAAAAAGTCTCTGCGAAAAAGTCTAGGTCCTCCGGAGTTCATTATCTTTCCTTCGCATGGCCCAAGCACCAAAAGAGAGACTTTTACACTTACACACAAACCTCCCGGAAAACTACCTCGATGAAAAATGTGGAGCCAGCTATTGCCATTCCATTTGGTTGCGGGTCCATGTAGCGCGCGTACCTACCCCGCCCCCCTGCCTCAATAATGGTGGCTCGCATGCAGAGAACCGTAGATTTCTCAAGAAAAGCTATCTACACGAGAGAGAGAACGAAAAACGTTTGCCTCTTCCACTTGTAGACTGTCAGATCCATATATACCTTTTTTGCGTTTCCTTTTCCACCTCCACCACCACCATGAAAAAATGATGGTACCAGGCCGACATTGCAGCCATCATACAACGATGACCACAGATCATAGACTGTTTTAACCTTTGGGCAAAAAGACTAATAAGAACCCAACGTCATTAAATCGGCCGATAAAAGGGCTTTAAGGTAGGTTAAAAAGGTGTGGTATAGTTCCTGTCTTGACCACTATGATAAAATTCGACCCATTGACATTCCGAGGAATCAACCCTTGAGAAAACACCTTCGAAAAAAACACGCCAATTTCTAAGATTACAGTAGATGCCGCTTATTGTGATCACTGGTTATTAGAATCATCCACTTTATGGAATTAAATTTTCAATAACCGATTCAAAATGATACAATTCACAGCATTATAGTCGGTTATTAGAATCACACTTTCCGATATTAATCACTTTCAAAAGAATCTTCACATGTACAGTAACGAAACTACAGTAGTGAAACTAATGAATCTACATAGACTTTGTATATTGACCAATGACATTGCTTTACGTCGTTTTGACCACACCCCCATTTCCAGCCTACTACAACACTTAGGAAGAAATCCCTTCTTAACTCCCCAGTCAATTAAATGAGGAGGTTGTTCAATTGAATGACCAGTTCCTTTAATTGACTTGGACAATTAGAAGGGATATCGTGTTGAGAACCCCACCTATATGCGTAGGAGTAGGCTTCAAAGGCGCAGTGTTAGTTGAGTTTTAGACGTGTGGTTATATAAAAATGGCGACGAACAAGAAAAGAGTTGATTTAAATGTAAAAGAGAAGTTGTAGCTCGTTGAAACTTATGACAAGTTAAATTTAAAAGATTTGCCACGAAGGGAAGCGGCCGTTAAGTTAGGAATTCCTCAATCGTCTCTATCAAAATTGTTGAAAAATCGTTACGAAATAAACAATAGTGGACGTAATGAATCTAGAAAAAGGAAACGTTTGAGAAAGGAAAGTGTCGCGAAAAGTAGACGATGCTTTGTTTATTTGGTACATATTTCCGATTTTCGGTTATTTGAATCTCCGCTTAATAGAATTGACAAAATTGATCATAACAAGCGGCATCTACTATATAATTCCAAAAACGCCAAGTCAACTTTTCGCTCCAAATTTGAATAAGTAGAGTGAAGGCCATCGACCCAGAATCTCAATTGCAATTGGACTGACTTTTTTGTTTACATTCACATAAAAAAGCGTTAGATTGTCAATCGGATGTAACCGAGTCCGGTGGCAGTCTCCTTTCCTTTTTTTGCTCATTTGCGCTATTGCCAGCGGCTATCTAACTGCATCCGACCGTACTTCCGCTAAAAACGCAGTCTAGTGTAGTGCCAAGCGCTTCTTTTTCAAATCATGGGGGCGTTCCCACTGGGGCTTCTGCTGCTCCGTTCTGGAGTGCTTTTCCCTTTTCCGTCAGGGGAAAAAGGCGGGGAAATACGCCGCTCATTCCAAGCGGAGGAAGCTTTTGGGCATTTTGACGCTGGGGCCCTTAGGTTCAGAGCAACTCCGAGCAACGTGTCAGTTGTTCTCCCGAATCGCAGGTTCGCAGATCTATAAAACGAGAGAGTTTGGGGACGTGTATACGCTACGCATATACGAAGCCCAAGCTTTTAGGTGCGCGCTCAGGTGGAAATTACAAAAGGTGCATCCAGAGAGAGACCCTAGAATATTTCTGTTCTTTTTTTTGGTGCGTGAGAACGAGACAAAAACGGATATCCGCTCAAGCCATCCCTTTAACTGGTTTTGGACACAAGTTTTTTTTGGACGACGTTTCGAGTGCTGTACAATCTCAAATTAAATTGCCTGATTGGAATATGCTAATTGTCTGAATTAAAAGGCCTGAAAAGGAAACACAACCCAAACGAATAAAATGGCCAAAGGTGTCGTCAAAGCGTACTTGGGCGTTTTAGTGCTCTCGACAGCCTATTGGGCGGTCGTTTCAGAGTCTATGGTGACATTCAGCCAGGGAGGATATGATAGTATTATTGTGGCGTTTCACAACAAAGTGCCCCAGCCCAGCAACTGCCCGGAAATGCTCAACAATCTCGAGGTTAGTGTGGAGAATTCACCTTAACATTTAAAATCCCAAATCCCTGCTATCCTTGAAAAGAGCTTTTGATCTGGAAGGGGGGTCTTCTCCCAAAATTCAATTTGGCTCCTATATTGGAGTCTATTGACAGCGTTAAATAGATCCATGTTCTACATCTATCATCTCTCTCGCCTTTCTGACCTCAGTTTTTCCTTTTTACACTGAAGACTTGGAACATTTTGCATTTTTGGACAGAGCCCTTTCCTTGGAACCATAGCAAGCCCCATAGTTCCCCTCCTCCTCCCCGTTCTCAAATTAAAAGGCCGCCACAATGGTCTCAATAGGCGATCCACATTCCTGCTTATCACGTGGGTCACGTGGGGAACTAACCTCGGCGTGTCATCAACTTCACGCATACTAAAACGGCCCTTCCGAAACTTTTCAAACCGCTATTCTTTCCGCTTTCTTCTCTTAACTCTCGCCGACTGATGCTGCTCGAAAGTACGTTATCATTCAAACTCAAAAGCATTCAAGTCCGTGACAAACCGAGACATTTCCAGTACAAATTAGCTGAATCAGTTTCGCCATCGCGCAGTAAGCTTGGTCCGGTCCAGCTTGTTTACTTTAATGATAGAAATCTCATCGTAATGGGAAAATGTCCTCAACGTTCGATATTACTAGAAACGTGGCATCGAGTCGAATCGCTACTGCAGGGTAGGGGATGTTAAGGTTGTAAGCACGGGAGAAAATGGGACTTTGGAACCAAGGGTTAAAAGGGTGGAAAACCCTCATATACGTTAATAAGTGCGGGCAAACAAGACATTCTGTCATTTCCCCGATCTAACACACCTGCGAAGCTCTTTATTGGGACGACCGAGCAATCTGTCATCAAACAACAGAAGACAAATTCTTCTTTTCCTTCTTCAGCCCTGTTAAAAACGCCCATAAATCCCTGTTAGGAATAAGAGCATCTTGACAAGTCGACATCAAGTCCAGCGTAAATCATGGCCCGCTAAATGAAAATCTTTACAGAAGCCCTTTCGAAAAGAACCCACTAAAAGCTTCAGCACTTTACTTTTTTCTTTTTACCTGTAAGCCAATTTAGCTTCCTGAATAGGCCCAGATTGCATTATATAAATATAGAACGCGACGACAGTTAACAGAAGCCTATTAACATAATTGACTGTATACGCATTCCTCTTGTTAAAAAACAGATTTTGAGCCCAAAGAAAGGGAGAGGGGGAAGTTTAAGAGAAACTGGTACGTGAATTGAATATTTGGCACAACTGTGAAGGACGCGGGGGTCATAAACTTATTTTTTGATAAGAAACCTCAACTCCTGCAATGCATTACGCTCTTCTATTCTTTCTCCTTCACAACTGGCAAGTTCTTTGCAGTCTTTTGCCCCATAAAAACCAATTATCCCTCACTCTATGAGGCCTTCCACAGGTGATGTGGTGATGAAAACGGACCAAGCCCCAGCATAGCCGGCTTTTGCTGGAGTCTTTATCAGACGAAAAAGTGTTCTTATAATTCCTTGACCTGCTGCTGGCTTTCGCTACTAAAAATGGAAAAGAAAAGGTCCATAATCCAACCTCCACCTCCTTTTAGCTTTCAGCTCGACTGCTTCATTGCGATGCCAGATTACGGAATTACACTGAAACACTCTCACTGAGCCTCCCCCAAGTTCCAGACGGAACTTATTTTCCTGCAGAAAAGAGATACCTCGTGGAGTTCCCTTAATTCAAATATCAAGATCTCCGTCTGAAAGCAGATATTGTTCGCAAAGCCGGTCTTTGTCATGCAATTGAAAAAGACTTGGAAAAGCTTAAAAATATGCAGGAAAAAATTTCTATGAGTTCGAGTTCTCTCACGTCCTACAGCCAGAATGTTATGTATTCATGCATCAGCTACTCAGTAAGCATAATCTCCCACTTGTATCGGGAACCGAGAAGGCCAGGAGACTTAATGATCATCCTCTAAACCTTTCCAAAAGAAAGCTGATAGCATCACTAACATTGCTTCCTTTCCTTGCTGGAAACCGCTCGGGAGAACTCCAAGGGAGGGGAAAAAACGAACGTTTTGTTAGCTAACTTTTAGTTTTGCCTGCTGAAAAACTAATGGAACACTACCTATTGTGCTCCCCTCCACAAAATATTCATAACTAGCCGTTTTCATGACTTTTAACACAAGAGTTTATGCTAAATTAGTAAGTTTCTCATTTCCCTAGCCACCCAAAGACTCTTTCTAATTTTCTTTTACTATATTGTTTAACTTCGGTCTCTTTCTCTTTCCCTCTTCTCTCTCCGTATTTTTCCCCTTTTCCCTGGCTACAATTCACACATTAGCACGATATGCGTAACACCTGCACGGCCACGTTCCCAGGGCCTTCATCTCCTCCCATTGTTTCGGCCTCCCCTTGTCGAACTCCACCATGCAAAATAGCTACTATGGCAGCGCATGGAGGTTTGTTAGGGGAAATAAACTCATTCGAAACTATGACTAAACCCTGTAACGTATTTCGCTCCCTTTTTTGTGTTAGTCGGAGTTATTTTATTCTTCCTGGGTCGTAAACTGGAAAAGATCCCTATGTAGATACGCGCAAACTAGTCCTTAACGAGGCTTAAAAATGCGTACGCAAACATCTTTTTTGTCAACGCAAAGGTACACTTTTTCTACCCAAATTATCTATTAAGGGGACAAGCAGTAAGCTGTCACTTGCTGGGTAGTCTTTATCACCGTGTAAAAAAAGTATGTCAGAGGTGTTTCCAATTAGGTTGTCATGACAGGACACAAGGAAATGCACCCAAAATGTATACTTGAGTTTACTTCAGATCCGGAAAGCTTGTCTAACCATTTTTCGAGTGGAATCGTAGGAAACACACACTTGAGTGCTTATGGCTGTCACACTCTCATCAGAGATGAATGCCTTGGAACCCCCAATAATAATAATATAATAATTTGACATAATGTAAAAAATTTGTGAGAGGAAATAAAAATAATAAAAAATAGGTCTAAGTGATGGATAGGACGAGGATAAGAAGAAGAGAAGCCAACCAGTGGCAATTTGGGACAGAATAGGTTAACTTTGACAAGCTTTTAAGCCAAAGTTTCAACATTGACGATACAATTTATCCCCCCAAAATAAAAATAAAGACGTTATAAACCCTGTTTTAAACGCATTCGTAATTTCCTCCCGGCCGTTTTATACCTTTTTATGGAGTGGCTTCGAGCCTACTTGTGCCGACTTCAAACGTGACAGCTTTTCAATGTGCTTTCTCATTAAGGGCCCTCCAATGATGATGAATGATTTGCTGTGCCACAAAGAAAGCAACGGCATTACGCAACAATGAAAAAAAAAATCCTCTTCCCTATTTTGGGCCCTTAAAGCCGTATCATAAGAGTATAGGCAAAATCTTGAAGGGTTTTCGTTATGCTTGATTGATCCGCTTCAGTTTTCCTGACGAAATTTTCCGAAGTTAAATACTTGGATATACGCAAGAGATCCGAGTTAGCGTGCAAGGCCACGAACAGGGATTCCGTGGAGTAGCCTATAGATATAGAGAGCAAAAACAATGTTGTTCCCTTTCTTTTCCTCTTTCTTGTAGGCCCGTGAGATTGTAAGCGGTCTTTGCAGGGGGGTTGAAAGTCTGCCTTTGATCAACCCTTTGGCTCTTTCTCTCTCCTCTGTTGCAACTCTTCACACTGCTTTGAAATTCCCTTCTTTTGCCTGCATTTATGCGCCAAGATTATCTCGTCCTTGTTACCGCCTACCTAATCCATTATGCATGAAAACGCTGCTGTTAAGGGAAATGGCGGTTGTATATAATTTGGAAAAGATGAATATACCACCACCAACAACTTCTGGTCGGGTCCTATCTCTCTCACCCTCCCCAGTCTCCCACTTTATACGGAAAGCCTTCCCTTTTTTCCTCCTTCAAGCTCCTGGCTCAAATTAACCTTTGGGGAGCAATCTTTTTGACGCTCAATAAACGTTTCGCTGAGTTTCAAACCCCAACATTATCGGAAAGCCCAGATCTATAAGTTAATCTAACGCACTAAACAAAATGTTTAACATATAAAAAAAAACACGTTAGACAGGCTATAAGCTTTCCGTGTTTCAGTGCTTCAGCCAGGTGCCAAATTATAACCGGTAAAAAAAAGAAATAAATAGAAATAACACGCAACTGCCGGTCCTCTGACCTTCTCATTAAGCTTCACGCTATTGTTGAGCCCCTTTTATACAGTGAAGTGAGACAATAATAAGTTCCGGACTGTCAAAAAAACTGTCGACCTGGCACAAGGGGGTCTTGTTCGTTGCGCTTCGTTGATGAACGACCGTTAGAACAGCCACGATTGGTTGAGCTTCCCGATTCGAGGGTATTCGTCGAGGTAATTTTGTCTAATTAAGGCTATCCCATAATCCCATAATGAACGGTATGCTTCCTCCTTTTGGCAAGCCTTTTGGTCAACGTTCGAAATATCCCGTGACGATTTTGTCGGGCTAGTGTGTCTGAGTGTGTGTACCGTTCGGAAACAACGCTTTGTCCATTTAAAACGGGTACGGGTACACCCGAGTTCCTATTTCCTGCTTAGCGGACAAGGAAAAAGCAATATAATCTGTCTTGTTTGGTTGGTTTGCTGGGAGGTTTCGAGAAGTTGCGGGCGACAAAATAAATTGTTATAACTCTGGGCCGAAATCACCAACAAGTTAAACAAGAGAAAAACAGAAAATCAACCAGAGAACCGGAAGTCCATGGCCAAATTACCGTTTTAAGGAAAAACTGACCATTACGGCCTTACGGGTAACTCACGCGTGCTGTGGTGCAAAATTGGGGAAAATCATTCGACTTTCTGTTGGTGCCTTAAAGGGTTCTTTTGTAGGTCTCATTAAACGTTGTTTTTCTTTCATAAGCTAGCATTCTGCTGAAGGCACAATTATGTAGAGCTGTGTTTATAGGAGCTTCTAAAAAGTAAAAAAGTCCAAGTCCATGAAGTTAATTAATTCGGCATGAATAAGGAGGCGTCCAGGCTGGTAGTTTGGCACGTAATTCACGCCTGGTGTCACAATAACGCTTTCATAACTCTTATTGAGAGCTAAGGAACACAATAGAAGTTATTTTTTGGGGAGTAAGAGAGTGAGAGAGAGCGGCTTTAAATATTCTCGTCTCGTGACTCAACTATTTCAAAAGTTTTCAATCTAGAGCCCTGGCGAGTCTGCAATAGTTTTTGGTTTCTGGCGTGACTTATTGAAGCTACGACGTACCCTAATCGTTTTCTCATTCCGTTTCTCAGCTCCTCACAATTACAGCCGTCGAGGTATACGCTTCGAAGCCCCTTTATGCGTACAACACGGTGAGAGAAACGCAATCAAGACCCCTCTAATGCTTTTTAAGGGAGTTCTCACCCCTTAACTGCACAGCTTCACCCGCACCAGCAGGGAAGAACAGAAGACTAATTGTTCCTGGCTGCTAACAAATACCACCGGTCTCCTTGCCTTTGCTAAGGCTTTTAGGTCATTTGTCAGGCTCCGAAACAAGCCACCGTACCGTACTGATGATTTTTCTCACGTATTCTGTAACCCTTCACACAGCGCTCCCTGCAGACGTCTGGGAATCAGATGTCTCTTTTTCAACTTTTTTGTATCCTTCTACAAACCATAACAATGTATTTCGTAAGAAATATCTAAGAAAGTGTACGCAAATAGGTTACGTACCTAGAAAGGTAATAGTATTTCCAAAATTTCTTTAAGACTCCATTTTACCCTTCTACAAATCATAACAATGTACTTCGTAAGAAATATCTAAGAAAATGTAAGAAAATAGGTTACGTAGTAGCTAAAAAGTAATAGTACCTCCAAAATTTCCTTAAGTGAGTGTTAAAAGTCGCAAAAGTGACCTAGTTTCCAAAAGGGATGGAGATAGTTGTACATTGTGCGAACAGTAGCGTTGAACTCAATGTTTACTTAGGCGCATATAGCACACTTATTTAGAAACGGCTTTTTTATCCTCTGGGGTGGTAATGGTAGTTATGTACTGGTCACGATAACGAACTTTCAACTTTCACGCGAGCATTACGGTTTTCATGGCGGTAAAAAAGGTAAATCTTCCGAGTACAGAAGAAGTCTACACACATATCAGACAGCAGGAAAAAAAGGGAAACAAAACGGTAGTGCTCCAAGGTATGGGTAATACCTCAAGGCTTACTAGGTATTGCCTGCTAGCGTAATTGAAGACTTTTAAGTGCCGCGGTTTGGCTGGCTTTTTCTCTCTCTCTCTATTTCGCCTTGTCTGACTAACGGCGAAGAACGGTGGCTGACCGCCGAGGCCTCTTTCAAACAATTTTCTAGGAAATAAACGCTGCCCACCAGACGAAACATGTCGCAATGGGACTTTTTATAGCGAAAAAAAGAAACCAAGTTAGTCATACCCACGTTGCCTTAAAAGTCGAAACAAAAGTGGAGAAAACGCAGTTTGCGTCTCACAATTTGGGTCCAGCTCCCGGACCTTCAATTATCCACCGACAACAACCTGTCAAGTGTAAAAGCATTTTTGGGGGTCTTTTGGTGCAACCTGAAGCTTCTAAGATGTATTTTGGTATATGTTCAACACATGGCTCTTCGAACAGGAAATTTCAGTCCCGTATGGCTCCAGCGTCGAAAAAAAAAACAGGTCTTGTACTCTTTGTACGTAGTACTTGTGGACGATGGGTATATGTACAATATGTTCTCTTCCTTTTTAACTTAACGGTGTCGACTCCCGCAGCAGCAGCTTCCTATTACAGGTCTGGGAGAGCCAAAGTTGCTCCCGTAACCAAGTTAAACCACCAGCAGAAGCAGCCAAGTCAGTATACGGGAAAACGTTGAAAACTTTCCCAGGGATCTATACTCGCGGTGATAAAAGCCAGACCACCAAAAAGGAAACGCTAATGTGCATACCATGCTGACTTAATGGCTATTTTCTAGGGGAAAAACTTGGCGAAACAAGTTAACATAACGAGCCAGTTCAGTTCGCCCCACAACTTTTTGTCTCCCCAAAGAAAGACTCCTTTAACCCTCTTGTGTATTTTCTTACTCAGCTTGGCTCAAAAAGTACTTTTCTTAATCTATTTTTAAATAAGTAAAAAAATAATAATAAATACAAAATAAAATAAAAATAAATAAAAAATATACAAAGTAAATAAAAACTGTGAAATTCGGCTCTGTTATGCTTAGTCGGATCGGAAAGACTAAATGGAAGTGAAGTGGAGGATTTGGAGATAAACGTGATTATGCCATTACAAAGCGCAATTTGCCTAGGTGGCTGCGATGACAGCAAAGGGCGTGGTGGATACAATAGTGGAGCTTAATTTGCGTGGACCAAACCGACAGGTCTATTTAAACCCCAACGAAACTTAATACGCTTGTGCGCATTCAAGTCTCTCTTTTTTTTAAGAAAGTCTTGGACAATTTATTTGTGGGGTTACTTGCAGCCAAAAATGAGAGCAATACAAGGTTATTTTTTACGAAAATGTCATTACCAAAGGGATTTAGAATTTATTTTTTAGTACATTTTTTTCAATTTCATAGTTCGTCTCAATGACTCAAGCCAGAGTAGCAACAGTTTCTTACACTTTGGGCTTCGGTCGTCTTGGTCGGGCGGCCAAGCACGAAAACCGAATGTATCCCTTAGCGACGCCATTCGATTCAGCCAAGCTCAGCTAATTCGCTTTTTTTTTCTTTTTCTTGTTTTTGTTGCCTATTCTTGTCCCTTTCTTCTTTCCTCGCTTAACTCCTTTTCCCCATAGCTCGCACATATATTATATTGGGGAAACTTTCCGGTTTGTATATATAGAAACAGCCCAAACTTGGCTGAAAAATGGGAAAAATCCCACGACAACACGAACCCAAGCCCGAAAAAATGCTGAAAATGCCTTCATTTCATCAATATTCATAACCCTTTTGCCTTCTCTCTCCCCCTGCGAAAAACTTTCTTCAAACGGCAACACATCCTTCAATTTCAATTTCAGGAATGGCCCCCCGCCTTGGCTACCGTGTGGCACCTCATTTCTCTCCCCCAAAAAGGAAAAACCTTTACTAAGAGCTCGGGCTCTGGAAACAACGCTAAAATGCCCAACAATGTTTCCCATTGTCTCTTTTTCTGTCTCCTTAGTTATTTTTCCTTAATTAGCATAAATTGCATAGACAAACTTCCTACTTCCGCCAAAACTATTCATCCGAGTCAACACTCCATGGGTTCGGATCTTCCTTGAGAGTTTTTAAGCCATTTACAACCTGCGACGATGCCACGAATTCACAAATAAAAATGCTTTCCCTCTCCCTTTAGTGGGACTTCCCAAAGATAAAAAAGGAAAGGAAATAGGGAGAAGGCGAAATTAATTTTGTGCCAAGTCACGCTTTTGTTCATTTACCAAATAGTGAATCGTTATTTTTTCTCTTTCGATATAAACGACGCCTATCCTTGTTACAACGTTGTATAGAGGATGTTTCATCCAACTGTTTCTCTGATTTCCCTTGCAGGTGGCGTTTCAAAGTGCGTCCTCGTTTTTGTATGAAGCCAGTGAGCGGAGAGCATATTTCCGTAGTGTGACCGTACTGCTTCCCCCCACCTGGGACCGTTCTGCTTGCGCCCGCAATTTCCTCACGGCCAAAGGTGAGGCTTGGGCCCAAGCGGATTTCCGAATCGGACCCACGCATCCTTTATTCGGCGACAATGTCTGGACGCAGCAAAGCCAAGGCTGTGGCCAGCGAGGGGACTACGTTCACCTGACGACCAAGTTTTTCCGCGATTTGAACGAAACCAGTCAAATCTACGGCGACAGCGGGAAAACGCTTGTCCACGAGTGGGCCAAACACCGTTACGGAGTCTTTGACGAATTTGGCTTCCCCGGTGATAAAATGTACCCGACTTATTACCGGAAGGGCAACACGTTCAAACCCACAGGCTGCAGTAACGTTCCCATCCAAGGCTCACCGTAAGTCTTTTTTTTTTTAGAATTTTTATTCCGTTTTATTATATTATACTTATTTATTATATTATATTTGTATTATATTATTATTTACTATTTATCGTATTATATTTATTTATATGTGTATGTATTATATTATATTTATTTATATGTTTATTTGTTATATTATTAGATTTTTATTCCATTTTATTTGTAATATTCCATCAAATGTGTTCTCATATGTCTTGTTTTGTCAAATCTCTTTTGGCTTTTATAGGGAATCTTGTGACCCGAGTGTCCAAAATTGTCGTTTTACAGCTCTGGGAAATAACGAGAATGTCAAGTCATCAATCATGTATCTCCACCATCTTTCAAACGTAAGAAAAACCTTGAAAAACACGGATTTGAAAGCCGTTCGTAGATTCTTTTACAAGTCGCTAAATGCCTGGACCTTTTTTTACCGTGTTGTTTTTCTCTCCCTAATTCGTTATAGGTGTCCCAATTCTGCGACGTGGATACGCATCAAGAAGATGCACCTACGAAACATAACATCCTTTGCGAAGGTCGGAGCACCAAAGAAGTCATTGTCAACAATATCGACTTCGCTTCGCCTTCTTTGCTGCCTTCGAACTTCACCCCAATCCTCTTTCTATACAAACAACCTGCCAATCCTCGCTACGTGTTGGCGTTAGACCGAGGTGGAGTCATGGATGAAAGGGTAAAAAAGATTTTTTTTTGTACAAAAGCAAACAAATTTTCTAAAACTCCAAAAACTCTTCCAAAAACAGGACAATTGGAAGTTTTTGCGCATTGCTTGTCGCCGATTCATCTTACAAGACGTGCCAGATGGAACTCAAATGGGCGTCCTGAGTTTCACTTCCAGTGTGCAATTCCATACCGAGAATACGACAACGCTAAACAATGCTGCCATCAGAGAAGCCGTGGCCAGTGGCATTCCAGACTTTTTCCCCGAGTCGCGGGCAGATAAGTGCCTCGAGTGTGCGGTCAAGGAAGCTATTCGAGTACGTTCCAAACTTGAGTGCTTTTCAAGTACCCTATAATTGCTTGAAAAACAAAAATTATTGATGGTTTTCTTATTTCCTTTGTAGATGTTGGAAATGAACGGCGGATCAGCTGCAGGCAACGTAATTGTCTTAGTCACGAGCGGTTCCACTAGCAGTGACCAAATTACTGCTGCCTTGGCACGCGCTAAGCAAAAACGCGTCCATATTTCCGTCATTGCTTACGCCAATAACTTCGAAGGCCAAGAACTGCTAACTCAGGAAACAGGCGGATTGTTAGCCACCGTGCCCAACCGTGGCGTGGGCGAAATGTCGCATATTTCAATGCTCATTGCGCTCGGAGACGCTCTGCTAGCTATCGCCCAGCACCATCACACCGACACCCAAAACCTCCCAGTCCTGGTAAGCGACTATTTTCCCAACATTCTACCACTCCCAAGCATCAAAAAGGTCAACTGACACTTCAGAAGCGAATTAAAAAAGGTTTAAAAACTTGAACTGCGTCACAGCTTACAGTCTTTGTTGCTTTTGCGTGCTATTACACAGTTTAATATCATCAATCGCTCAAGTAGAGCGAACGAAAAGTCTAGACGAGAAGCTTGGTCACATAAAGCGGGCAAAAGAAACGCTAAGTGGCCGGCTTTGCTAGACTGAACCTCAGAACCTAAATTTTCCGCAACTTCAAAGCCCGCTTCAACGCTTCAAGTCAAATGACCTTTGAGAGCAAATTGAGCTTATCGGCCATAGAAACTTAATGATTGATATGTTACAGATCCACGAGCAAGAATTCAAAGACTCGACAAGATCATGGGTCAACGGTTCTTTCGTTCTGGATCCTTCTCTTGGCCGCGAAACCTTGTTTGCTGTTTACTTTTACAGTCGGGACAATACCCATATCGGGGATATTAAGCTCACGGCGCCAGATGGCTCTGAATATCGAGGCAAATCCGAAGATTCGATGGCTAGCCACTACTTTACCCCTTTAGTAGCGATTGACAAGGTAAAAAAAATTACCAAAAATTACCCTTGATGAAATTCTTTCCATTCCTACATTTGTATATTATTTCTATTTCTAGCCTGGAGTTTGGACGTACTCATTTGATCGACGCTCGCAAAGCCATCAGTCGCATTTCATCAAAGTCACGTCCAAACCTCGCTCGGTGAGCAAAGGCGCTATTGCCACGCGGATCTGGCGAGTTCCCAACATCCCTCGTGTGAACGCGTCTTACACGCCTGTCATATTATACGCTGAAGTCAAAATGGGAGATATGCCCGTATTAGATGCCCGTGTTAAAGCGGTGGTCCGTAATTTGGATTCAGGCAATCAAAGCTACGAACTAGACTTGATGGATGATGGCAATGGCGGTAAGTTTTTTTTTCTTGTTTTATTGTTGAGTCCCTCAGGCTTACAATGCTAGATTACTCATCGTCTTTTATCTAGATCCTGACATTACCAAAGGCGATGGAATTTATTCTCGCTACTTGACCCATTTCAACGGTGTGGGCAGTTATTCCATCACCTTATACGCGCATGCGTTAGACGGTCGAGCTTACACAATTAAACAGAACTCATTCCGCGGCAGACGCGCTGTGAATATCAATGATGGTAAACAAAACTTGCCTTAACAAATCAAATGTTCACGCCATTCTATTGTTTTTTCTTTGCTTTAGATACAAGCCAACTTTGCTGCGGTAGCGTAATTACAGTCCCTGCCGAGTTGAAAGAACTAACGGGTCCTTTTACGCGCATAACTCCCGCATCCGTGCTCACCATTACGGGCGTTCCGAACCCGAATCTGGACACAATTCCCCCGAATCGCGTGTCCAATTTCAGAGCCGACGTAGTCAAAGAAATCCAACGCATCAATTTCTTTTGGACCGCTTCTGGCAACGATTACGACTCCGGAGTCGGTAAGATTCCACGTTCTTATTACAATTATTATTCTTTACCTTATTTTACCCACAATCCTAACGTATTTTTTAAATGTCGGTTTTCTAGCCTATATTTATGAACTGCGCGTCTCGCCACGAAGGAATGACCTCAACGAAATGAACTTCCATCTAGCAGAGCCCATCAAAGTCCTGGAAATGCCCAAAATCGCCGGAACTCCTACACAATACACCATCGAATTCAAGCGTTACGACGAGCCTTACTACTTTGCCATTCGCGCGAAAGACCAGGACAACAACGTCGGCAAAATCTCCAACATCGTCGAGATTTACATGCCTTCCCCGCCGACCACCCTCCCTCCCCCTTCAGAGGCGACCACCGCCCTCCCTGGCGCTTCCACCACCTATTCTTCCGAGATGTTCATCGCCGGTCTGGGTTCCGGCGAACTGGCCGGTATTGTGGGGGGAGCCTGCGTGGGTTTGCTCCTTCTCATCTTGATTATCTACCTAGCCGTTTGCGCTCGTCGCCGCACGAAAACCAGCCAAGATAGTGACAGCACGACGATCAAAACCCCTCCCAAGTTTGCATACATCCCACCCGTGTACTCTGACTCTGCCAAAATGGCGTCTGATAAGCCACTGAGCATCCCCAACAGCCCAGGCTCCCAAGATTCCTCTGAGATCGTCTACAAGCCGCCCATTACGCCCGTTGACCAGCCTGATAAGCGCATCTCCGTGATCTACGATACCAAATCCATCGGCACGACCACCAGCGGAGTCCCCATCCACTGGAGCGCTACCCAATTGTTGGAAGAACACGAAAAACGACACAGTCCTTACTCAAGGTCAATGCGCGGCTCGCATGCCGAACCTTATGCGTACGATTACAATAGCAATCCAGCAGGCATGCCTTACAATGCCAGTGATTTTGCTGTCAATCCGTACGGCAGCATCCACGACAGCACCAACAATGAATATGCGGCGTATGGGGCCAGTCAAAGGGGGAGTACCGCTGGCTATTACCAACACCGAGCTTCGTTGACGAGTACGCCACCTTCTGACTCTTTTTCGAACTCGGATGGGGGTCCACCGAGACGCTTCGTCAACAATGAATATGAAGGGGATGAAAATAACGACCTTAACCGCAGCTACGTCAGCAACAACAACAACGGCAAGCAATTACCTCCGCCTACAATGCCCAAACCCAAACCTCGGGGTACTTTAGGCTCAACTATGGCCACCAATGCGAATCTACAGGGCTCATTTACCTCTTTAGCCAGTGAGCGCAAGAAGCAACGTAACGTGACGCAAGTCTGAGTTTCATGTCTTGACAGAATCATCGTTTGACAACTGTAAAAAGGAAGAAAAGACGAAAATAGGACCAAAAACCCTCGTATTTTTGGTGCTCTTAAAAATGACTGAAACTCTGAAAGTGCTGGCTGTATAATGCGTGTCTAGTCAAGGGAAAAAATCTCCATCAAGATAGCACAGAAGCTTTTTTATGCCTGGCAGATAGACCAGACAGTGTAAATGATTCTTTGAAATTTGTAATTTTTTTTCTGTGCAAGGCGCGGTTCCTAATCAAAAGCTGGACCAAAATCGCAAACTAAGGCGAATGTAAAACGGAATTTCAAGTTTCCTATTGTAAATATACATATTTGTTGATACTCAGAGAGATCAGAAGGCGAAGGAAAATGACAGATTTTAGGGGTTAATATGATGTTATAGGACACTTTTTTTCCATTTTGTATCCAACGCGCTTTCATATTTTGAATACATCAAAATGAAAGGAATAAGCTTGTCCATTTACTACTCAATCTCGGCTTGATCTAATCCACAGATACAAGGCAATGTGTGGAATGTCAACGAACGCGTTTCTTTAAGCCTGGTGCACACTGGAGTATCGCTTATGTCAACATACACAACATACGACATACGACTAGTAAACAAACCAGAAAATTTCGGCACAAAGCCGACATAAGCACTCTAACATACGAGTTGAGCACTGCTCAACTTTTGGCACACAGGCACAACTGACATACGCCTTTCCGCCAATCACAGATAAGGTGATTTTACTAGTCGTATGTCGTATGTTGTGTATGTTGACATAAACGACACTCCAGTGTGCACCAGGCTTTAGACATGAGGCGCTTTCGGATATTTTTTTTCGATAAAAAAAACTTGATAGAACAATGATAGAACTAAGGATCAAGGTTGGGAAGATAAAGCTGGGAGGAGAAACAGATTAATGCAAAATCTGCTGTACTCCCTTTCTTCACTCTTTAGAGATTGCGGCTGCCTAGATGTAATTCTATGGGAGACTGTCTGTTTGTAGTCACGAGGTAAGAAAGTTACTTGTCAGCAAAGAATATTAAAACGTCATGCATCTGCTTTAAAGCTGGCGTGTCGGATCTATGACAATACACAAAAAAAAGCTTAGTACGCGAAAAGATATGCAAAATTTTAATGCAAAACAAGCTAGAACACAAATTATAGTAAGAGAAATCACCAAAATACTTACTGCATTTTTATTTTGCCGGGATACACTAGGAAACAGATTGTGCCTTTTCGGTGGAATTGAGCGAAAGTGTGAGAGAAATGACTTGTCACCGCAATAAATGCCAACGGACGAAATAGAAAGTCGCATTATTTCACACTAATTTTTTTATTCTAATTATATTCTTATATCAAATATATTCAAGGCGCACAAAATATAAGCCAAAAATGCACATTTATGTAATCTCGTTACTAGGAGCTAATTAAGCATGCCCTGACACAATCGAACCAAATCAAACAACGGGTTGAAGTGGGTTTCCTATTCTAGGTGCAGTACACAGTGCTAAGATTAAAAGGTTGTGAATTTATCAAGGGGTTCGTAACTCCGTTGGTAGATGTACGAGGGCTGCATTTTTTTAAACATAAAAGACATTTTAGGGCTAAACTGTTCAACTTAGGGTTAAAATGTTAAACTTAGTTAAGCTGTTCAGTTAAAAAGCTAAAAAACAAGTTATACGTGCTAAAAAGATTAACATTTTTTAACTGAGTGGTCAGGGTGTACGAAGTTAAGCACAAGTTTCGAAACCCTTGGAATTTATAATAGTATAGCTATTTTTGGTACAATACTGTTATCAATGATACCTGCATGTAATCCCTATGGACTCTCGATACTGAAAAAGGTTCAATGGTCCATGTATGCTGTACAGTAAGGATCCACTTTTCTGGCTCCTCGCTATCTGATCCTATCCGTAAAGGTCGGGTAACCTTGGTTGGTTTGTTTAGAACCGTTAAGGCCCAGTGGACACGTAAAAAGGTCAAGGTCGCAATAAGGGGACGTAAGCGAGGTGTACAGAATTGCCTGAAATTTGTCTGGTATGCACATTTGGCGAACCTTTTCGGTTCGCGGAGCTCTGGTTTTCCCATTGTCGGACTGTGTCGTCATTGTCTGACTTGATTACATGCTACAAACTAATCAAAAAGACACATCTACATTAAGTTAAGGTCTGCCAACTGCATCTACAATTATTAAACAAAGCTGCACTAAGAAGAAAAGCTGCACTAAAGAAAGCTGCACGAAACCACATGTGCAATTAAACGAAAGGATAAAACTGACAAAATTAATCCAAAGGCTAAATTACAAGTAGATATACAATTAACAATAAACAAAAATAAATTTAAAAATAAACAAATAAAATAAAACAAAACTTAAATTAACAAGAATTAAAATTAACAAAAAAATAAACTAACAAAAATTAAAAACAGGTAACAAATTAACAAGTCTTCAGATTAAACAACAAAGACAACTATACAACTGAAGGAAGTAACTACTGTATACAATTGTTCACTTATAAAACACAAACACATACTGCCAACTTTGTAATTTCCTGTCAAGCATATCGCACACAAGCTTAAATAACACATGACGTCATGAAAAATATGCCTCCGCAGACAAAAAGCTCTTACACACAAAGCCCTCGACAGTAAAATCTGCTTTAACCAATCTTCAGTCCCGCTCAGCCAGTTTCTAAAGACCTAGACCAATTTACTTTTTAGACAGCACAAGGAACGTATAACACTAACAGCCATGCATTTGGACGGCAACTGTATAACTAACACAGACGAGTCCACCCAAAAAAATTTCTTAAAATGCTCGAGTTGTGGTTTGTAACCCTATACGGCATTTCTAATAAACAGTCTACAGGGTTATGGTTGTTTTTAAGAAGCGCGATCTCAATGAACTTTTGCTTTGAAGCCCTTGTATATAAACAGCAAAATTCCCCGAGATAGAGTTGAACGAATGTAAACTTGGCGCTATCTCAGCAGGGACAGAAAACAGACGGCAGTTGGCCAACTTGCGCGTCGTATCTCTCTGAGTGCACGTACACTTTTTTCGTGCAAAAACCGGTCGCAAGAGCTTCACCTTACCAGCATTTTACGCTAGGTCAAGAAAGCGAAAGTAAAATATTTCCCACTTGCTGTTGGACTTTACGTTGTTGACGAACAAGGTGTGCTTTGCGATAAGAACTCTGGGGGGGAGTGTGATAATGAGAAGACTATACCCATTCGCCGGCATCGCACGCTGGTATTCATTTCCTTGTCTGTCGTGGCGGTATTGACGCGTTACTAACCCCCGAGTGCTCCTAATTCGAATTCCTCACTTCAAGCCCATTTAATCCCAATGTTGAATTCCTAAATAAACATCTTCCCCAGAAAATCCCTTGCAATGAAAGTTATTTAACCTTGCGAAAGGTCGAACTGTCATGTTTTTACCTCTATACTTGGGCCCCAATTAGAGCTTGGTGACTCACTTACAGACTAACGGCGTTTGGTGACCAAAGGTTCAATCAAATGACATTGTTAAGTGAAAGTGGCGATCGTCTACGGATCACGGCAACTTTCAAGTGAGATGGAGTCCGGTTTGGGGAGCATAAGGCATTAAAAAAAGCCTACAGCTCCCAAAGCCACGGTTGAAAAATCCCAAAAAAAACCTGGCTCTACCAGCAGGCTTTTAGTTCTTGAGCAACACTCAATGCTGTAGCACACGCGCAATCTTGTCCTCGAAAACTACCAAATTCCCTTTTTGTATCAGTCTGTAAGAATGCTGTCAAGATTTACTCCCTTGACGACGCCAACGTGACGTGACGTGACGTCTTCTTGAAGCAAACGTTCGGATTGCGTTATCTCAAGTATTTGAATTTTACCTTCCATTTCCAAACCCTTTTGAAATTGGTTAACTAAATCTCCTTACGCTTAATCTTCTTTAAAGGGGCTTTTAAAACAAGCTTACTATACTTTCGTCTTAACATTCCTACGTAAAATTAGAACTTCTTCTAAATGGGAAACTTTTAGGGGAAGTTGTCCTTGCGCGAAGACCTTGTTCGCTTTATCCATAAGAAAAAAGGGAAAGTTTCCGCTTTCGCTTTTAACGGACCAGCCCCCCTTGTTCGGAACCAACGAAAATCCAGCCTGCTGCAATAACCGGTTTTTTGGAACCAAATCAACTGACACCGAGTAAAACCAGTCCTACGTGTAGGACCAGCGCGATACACATCCACTTCCGAAGGTTGTTTATTTCTCAGTGGGTTAATTAAATGCAACTTAAAGGCAAGACACAGAGTTATAACTACACGCAATGTTTTTGATTGCATTTAATTTGTTCCTCTAGGTACGACACCTTAATTGCAATAACCTCCGCAAAACGTAACGAGACCTTGCCACGAGCAACAGCATCCGATGCCCTTGAACCGCGCCAAATAACAAACGATGGATCCTAAGCGACCATTACGCTCACCTATATTGAATCGGAGCTGACGTCGGGCCCAAGTTTCATAAAGGACACAGACAGACCTCATTTCATATATGTGACGTCTGCAGGCTACACACGTTTTTCTCAGTGAACACAGGTGTGTTTTCAATTGACGATTAGTCCGACCCGCATGTGAGTCCGACCCGAAAAGTAACTATCGTCACGAGGTAAACACCAGTAAGTCTCTTTGAGCGTCAAAAAACGCTGCAAGTGAAACCAAAAATCACGATAATTCTCTTAATCAGTGCCTTTTGGGTACTAGGTAAACCTCCGTCGAGGTACACGGGAAGGAAACCGCAATATCTCACGGAAATGCAAAGTTTCTGGAGCCTCTGAAGAACTTTCTAATTCGGTAAATAATCGTGTGGGGAACCGAAGGCGCTATAGGCTGCGGCGGCGCTTCGTGACATATATTTATTTTTCCATGACAGACTTCGAGCCGGCACTTTCGAAATCTGGCGCAGGAATTTGGTGGAAACGTGCAAGTTTGGAGCTTTCGGTTTTAGCTTTAGTCCCAAAATGGAAGGTGAAGTATGGAAAAACCCCGAGCTGGCTGTCCAGATGCCTACGGACAACCTGTCCTATGCATCGCTACAATCAGCGGCCGCCAATGGCCCCCGTTTGGGACGACTCAGCGCCGCAGCCAGTAGTTCCACCCCGAGTGACAGTTTAAGTCCAGGCGAATTAGCCGCTATTATCGTGTCGGCAGTAGTGGTAGCGGTAGTGCTAGTGGGGGCGGTTATGTGGATCCATTATCGGAAACGTAAATCAAAATCTCACAATATCACCGTGGAACTGACGGCAGCGCCTCCAGTGACAACGGTGGCAACCGTGACTCAAGAACACAGTCGTGCTACGTACGCAAATGGGCATATAAATATGGGGTATCCTCATCATATCCGGACTGATGATGAAGTGACTGAATGGGGTTCGGTGACAAGTTCAGTCCCACCATCACCTTCGCTTTCGTTTCGTTCCGCGGGAGATTATCCGCCGCCCAACAGGTCCCGTGCAGGAACTGGGACGTCATTCAAGTCGTTTACCTCGGTCGGAACCGGCCGGTCAAGGAGTAGTATATCTTCTTTCCATACATGCAAGGATGAGCGTATCAAGTGAGGGGGAAAAAAGTGCGCAAAATTTGACTTCTTTATATGTTTGCAAGTCAGTTTATTCTTTTTACAGTTTTTCTCCTCTTCCTCCCCACACAACAGCCCGATTGATCCCCACCCCAGTTACTGTTGGTTTGGATGGGGATTTAACTTCAGGAGACTTTAGTACAGGTGCCAATAAAAAGTGTCTTTTTACATGGGCGAAGATGTAGTTACACTTTTTTACCAGTTTTTCGTGTGTTTTTACCAGTTTTTCGTGTTTGTTTCCCGGAAATTATATTTGTACAGTTAGGTGTAAGAAATTATCCGGGTAACTCAAATGCTCACTAAGCCATTGTAAAGGGGTTTCCAGCGGAATTCGTATGCCGTGGGTAATTATAGAGACTATAGCATACAAGATTCCAAGAGAGTTTTTAGGAATAAAATTCGAAATTGAAACAGTTTTTTTCCTACTTTCATCGGGATTCAAGTCTGGCAAGCATTCTTGGACTAGAAGAGCTAACGTGGCTTTGAAACCTCCTTCTTGAATAGGTTTAATTAGACTTTGCAGGAATGGACGATCGCCCAATGAGGAATGATACAAACGGAAAGGAATGTGACGAAAGCCTTCATCGGAACATTCCATGATTTTGCGATTAATCGCCCAGAATTGGTCAAATTTGTCTGAACCAAGTGAAGGAGACAAAGCAGGTATGAACTTGAAACAAGTACGTTTTTTGTCAACTTTTACCGTTCTGTAGACCTGTCCATAGCTGATTATGGTCTTTCTTCTGCATCCCTGATACAACAATGCCCCTATGCTTGAGAGCGTCTGCTTCTTTCAGACAAGACATGAAATGCGATTCCACCGCCTCTCTAGTTAAATGTTCTTAAATTACATTAAAAGTTCTATAAATATTAAGGGCAATAAAAGTGTACCGAGAAGGGCAATGGATGAGTTTTTGCTCAGGAAACTTATCAAAATGGACTTCAAGTTTCCATGGAAGGGATCTGGCATTGCTAGCATTATTATCGTATAAAACTCCAATGGGATAATGCCTTAATGTTGATTAACGAAACTTCTTAGAACGATAGAAATGGGATATTTTATAAATGGAATTTGCGAACCATTTTAAGGGCTGGCCTTCAAATTCGAGCCACAATTCAGCTTCTTGTCTATCAGGGTGTACATAGCGAGCAAAGTAACGACGGACCTATAAAACGCCCATGGAACTTAGGGACATTGTAAACCTTAATTGTCTAAAGATTTTTCTTTTTAATTTTACCTTATCTGTGACCAAAGGAAAGTAGCTTAATCGAGGAACCATTAAGTGGTAAGGGTCAGGGGCAGTTGGAGTGTGAACTTCGTCAGGGGAAAGGGTAAAGCATATTGGGAGCTTTCCTTCCCATATTTCTCTCAAAACTTCTCGATCGTCTGCCATTGCGAAGCCTGACTTTATTTACTCTCTCACGAGGTCAAAACAAAACACTTCCAAGACCTGAATGTAAGGAATATTCCCTAGAAGCGAACCCTAAACGCCATCTGTGGAGTCAGGGTTGCAAAAACAAGTGGCGGGAAGAAAGCTCGGGACGACGGAATTTGGGAAAGTGGGAAAGACAAGAGATAAATTAACTTTAAGCATTTACCTGAGATTGAAGAAATATGATATTTTTCTTTGAAGAGAAGAGTAGGACGATGGATATTTGAAAAACTTGACGAAATATTTGAAATAACGACATTTTCTCGTAATATAACACTTTAGAACGCACAACACTCCTCGCACAACCGAAAGTAACGGCATCCCAACGTCACCTGATGGTAGGAGGAGGAATTTAGTAAGAGATGTCACGCAATTATGTTTGTAAAAGAGGTACATACCGCCACCAGTGTGCGAATTGAAGAAGTATTTTTTTTTT
>JAGJRP010000341.1:11604-52506 GCA_022832235.1 Lepidurus couesii | reverse complement strand
AAACGAGCGATTTTTAGCTCTGTCCCTGATAGGTACGTATACCTGCCTAGGTAGCCTTGGTTAGCTTGCTGTCTTCCAGCATTTCAGGAACCCTGGCTGACGTACTGCGGTATCCAAAATAAAACGACCTAATGCATACCCTAGAGATCGCTTATCCAATTATTTTTTTCTTCGATTTTACTGGCCAGTGGGTTTAAATTTATTTTTCATTCCCTTCATTCGTGGCCAAACCAAACCGTACTTCTAAAGCTTGTTCAGATTAAGCCGAAATTTCTCATACTTTCACGCGTTTTGCTGTAAAGCGAAGATCCGATTTGGCTTCGTCTGAACACGCTTTAGAAGTTCTTTCGAGGTCGAATTTCGAGGTCCTTCCCCCCTACTCACAGGGTCATGGCCTGTAATGTCAGTGGAATGACCTCTCCCTTGTCTCTTCAACTTTTTCTTATAACTTTACCTGGGTTTGAGGGCCTGACTAGACAAGACCTAGAGAGGACCTGGGACGTAGAATGAGTGCTCTTCATTTTCGGTCTTAAAACTTCCTGTAGGGTTTGCCTTTACATTTGGAAAGAAACCGGAAAAAAATGTTTCCCTCCGACTTTAGCTTTAATAGGTGACTATTGACAAGACCTTGCTGGATGGCTGGGGTAAGTGACTTTGAAACTTTTGGAATGTGGTTTAGACCCTTTTATTTGTTTTGGTAAACAAAAAAAGGAAACACAGACTAAATGGTCTTCCTAGCGTGCGCTCTTCTTCTGTGATTCTCTCCCGGGGACGACGTTGACAAGATTTTTGCGATTAGAGCAACTTGGTTTGAGCCAAAATTTTTAGAAGAAGTCATAAAAGTTCACGAATCAAATTCAACGCGTATAGAGTAAGTTAGGCTAAGCTTGGGTCGACGAAAAAAACGTCAGACGCGTGGATTACCCTGGTCGTTGATTTTTTCTGACTATTTATCAGCTTGACATTGGTGACCTACATAGCCTGTGTCTGAGATATAAAAAAAAGTTATGATGAGAAGGTTGAGACTGGTCTGTTCTAAGACTGGATGCTGCGAATTCTGACTAAGAGACCAACAATTTGACACTGACCTTTCTTCTCCCTTGACTCTTCCTCTGTTTCATCTCCCTGGCGTGCTGTCTATTCCATTCTGCGATTATAATGTTGACATAACGTTGACTTCGGTGTAAAAGACTCGAAATGACTGATACGAAGGAGTAGTATAAGAAAAAGTTGGACAGAAGACGACAGACTGAATCTTCAATGCAAATACTCTTAATAGTGAAGCGCTGATACGAAGTACCTTTAATTGGCAGCCATCTTTTCTCTCTCTCAATTCTGAAAAACACAACGCAAATCTCTATTCTCGTATCTCTCTATTCTGTTGAAGGGTAGTTACTGTCATATGCCATGATAAGGCTTTCATTTTCAAAGGGCTTTGGTGCATAAACTTGGAATATACCGTTCTTACTGCATGCCTTAGGCATGTGAGAACTTAAAAATTACGCAACTAAATGTGAAACGGAAACGTATTGAATTGCGTTTTCTAAGGCCGGAGCTAATGCTTACCTTCAGCCTTAGTGTCACGAATTAATGTCCTGCGTTGTGTTGTAGGAGAGCAGACAACAGGATGGCTTTACCAAAATCATTTACCAATGTATTTGCCTCTTAACTCTACCACAATCAAACTACTACTAACTTCATCATCTGACTTTGCATATTGTTCTGGACATAGGGCAACGTAAGTAAAACGAAGCATTTCTCCGAAAAAAGAAGGAAGGAAAACCACCGAAGGAAAAAGAGTCAACAAAAATGTCAAGGTCAAGGGTAAGGGTCAAGGATAGTATTTGTCATTTTCTCCAAGACACTTAGCTCTTCGAGACGTTGAAGTGCTAAGTAACCGTTACTGCAAGCGTTGGGGGAAGGGCTAACGGGCGAACTCGCTCTCTGATTGAACGGGTTACGGTGCTGTATTTCTGTAGTGCCTTTTCTTAAATAAAAGAAATTATAGACAAAAGTTGACAGCTGTAAATGTTACCCACGCAGGATTGTATTTGACACCCATAACCAACTGTTGGACACATAATTTCTAAACTTATTACGTTGCCACTGTAGATTATACTTTAGGATAGGCAACATCAGCAGCAATACCACAGCGATTCACTCCGCGTTCTAGAAGCATGTAACCTTCGGGAAAAACAATACAAAAGTTACTTCTTTTTGTTTCATGTTTATGTCAGAGTTTTACCGCTTAATCCCCAGGTCGTTCCCCAGGAGTTCTTGATCTTCCAATAATTAATGCCGTTCAAGGTACCGTAACCGACAAGAAGTACGGCGTGATTTGTAGCAAGCTTGCATTGACTTTCGGTATAGACTCCACTCCTGAATTTTTGAAATCAGTTTTAATTGTCTTATATTCGTAAAGAAAAAGAAAACTATACTTGTAGAGTTTGAAACTCGGTCGTTCAGCGTCCATAGCGACATTCACTGGTCCCTGGGCTTCGGCAAATTTAGTCATCAACAACGCCTCATTACCATTAAGATCCGTTTTTATGTAGGAGGCGACGTTGCCAACTTGCATGGCAGTCGTAAACTTACAAGTTCCGTTCTTTCAAATACAACCACATAATAATAGGTTAATTGTCACTTATGGATAATGGTTTGACTTTTTAAACAGTTACCAATGCCGTATAGGGATATGCAGCGTCGGTAGCAATACCAACGGCACTCTTGATCAAGTAATTATAGCTGTAGGTGTAATCGCCTCCCTCGCAGAGATTGTTATCGTAAGCCGTGCTGCAGTCAACTAATTGCTGCTCACTGAAGGTTCTTTTGATGCCTGACTTCTTGCAATTGTAGAATCTGTTCGTACAAAAACGTGCCAATTTTGATTTAGGTGAATTAATTAGGTATAGCTATAAAATCTTGCTAGGTATACTCAAGAGCAGCAACAGTTGAAAAGGCATAACACGAACCGCAATCTCCCTGATCCTTCACGGGAGTCATGCAAGAGTCTGTGCTGTAGTCAACCTGAAAGATACGAAACAACTCGGTTTCAAAGATGACAGATGCGAGCAGGTTATTTCAACAACTTTACCGTGTCAGTCTGACGGATATCGACGAAGGAATCAAAATCAACTGACTCGCTACTCCGAGATTCAATCGAGGCCTTGATCGGATTTCGAATGTTCCCGCATCTGGTACGTCTGTACTCTTCATCATCCATGTCGGACAGCGCGTTGTGAGCGAGCATGTACGTCTCGAGTCCAGCGGCCTGTCTTGCGTTGTGTACCTCGATGAATTTATGGCTCTTCTCGAAATTCATGCGGGACTTGGCTTCATGCTCCTTGTTTTTGTAAATCTTTCCATGCTTCTCCTGGAATTGAACATAGAAAGGAAAAATTAGGCTGCAATAAAACTTAAGGTTTTACCTTGAATTCCTTCCAGGCTTTGTCGGTGTCAGCCAAAACTGCCACGACCAAGCAAGCTAGTGCTAAGGCAAGTACAATCTTCATTATTATACAAGTTCTTCACTTGTCGTTAAACGTATAACGATGTCAGTTGGGATCTCGTCCTGCCCCTTTTATAGTCATGTTCACGCTGTACATGTCCAATGTTGTGATCGCTAGTATTTAAATTGATGAACCAGACAGTAAACACAGAGCAGGCCGGTATTTTTTAGCTTTTAAGGTACCTGACTAATGGTTGTTTAACTTCGCGCAGCTGCTCGGCCAACTGCGCACACATGAGTACGTGCATGTGTCTAACTCATTTAATTTCATTTAAGTTCTATTTAATTTAATTTATTATATTGAGCTGTACCTAATTCATGTTCTACCTAATTGTACCTAATTCATTCTTCAGCCAGGACATGTAGTTTGGTCTCTTCTATAACATATATTTTTTCATCTTGAAACCTTACTTCAGAAGAAAGTCATTTTTTGCGATTAGTTAAATCAAAGTACGTACGGACTTGTTTAAGCATTCAAAGCAAAGATAATGGTGCAGTCCCTACGAATCGAAGGTCCGATTTTGAATGCGCTAATAGGTAAAGGTGCTAACTCTCCGGCCAACTGTCCCCCCATGTTATAAGGATAGGAAAATGTGAAATTTGGGGGAAAGGGGCGGAGCTAAAACCGCTAAATAATTAATTACTCGGTTAATATGCATAATTGACATAGGAGTTCTTCAGCCAGAACACTTCATTTGGTCTCCTCTATAACATATTTTTTTTCCGGACCTTACTCCCCCTTTAAGTTGGTTACCCCTTCCCTTCTCCCTTCCCCTTGTGCTTGTGTCTGTTAACCTGAAGAATTGGTATTGAATGTAACATGTCCAACGGAAGAACTGGTGAACGGATCCAATAATAAGGGGTTATTCTCCTAATATTAATATAATATTATCTTCTTCTTTATGTTGTTATAGACGACAGGCGAATCGTCATCGCATCGTCGTCTGCAGCATTCCCAATATGTGTCGCTGTCTACTTCTTCTGTCTTCCTTGGGCCAAGCACGAATTTACATAGTTTGATTGGAATGGGCGTGCCTAAGCAAGTGCATGGTAATATAATATTATAACCCCTTATAACCCCTAAAACGCTCCCTATGTTTTACGTTTAGGCTGTGCGAAGTCTACACCAAGAACTACAGATGGCGTTAGATTACTCCAAAGCTTCTCAATTTTTTTGTGACCTTACCTTACTTTCTTCCTCTTCTGGTGATTGGTCCCGGCCCGGCTCGATTTGATTGTTTACGTACTAGTAAACCTCTGAACACTTTAGGTCACACTTGCTTAACGAGATTAACGAGCCAAGAACTTATTTTCCGGTGTTTTGTGCCTGTCAGACTTAAAGTGAAATTATTTGAAAATGTCAGTGCCTAACGAGTGTGAAGTAATTGCCAACGAATTAATTCGTGCAATAGAAACAACAATGAATCCTTATGCGGACAGTAAATCTCGCATGGAAGCCTACGTTTTGTGTGAAAACTTCAAAGAGCAATCCCCCTACTGTCTTCAGCTCGGCGTCAGTCTTTCCAGACTTCCTAACCCTCCTTTAATTCGACATTTTGGGATTCAGCTCCTGGAATATGCTATTAAGTACAAGTGGAATGACTTGAAGCTGGAAGATAAAGTCTTCTTAAAAGTAACCATCCCTTCGGTTGTATAAATTATTAAATGGCTGATTTTCATGCTCTATTTTTTCTCTAGGAAGCTGCTTGGCATTTAGTGTGCGGAGGAACCGAAGGATTATTGGTAGAAGTAGCTCATATAAAAGATGGTGTGGCGCGCCTGGTCGTGGAAATGGCGAAACGAGAATGGCCTCAACAATGGCCAGACTTTCTAGGCGAATTATTGGCCGTAGCCACATATCCCACAGCAGATACTCGAGTCGAACTAGCTCTGCTAACTCTCCTCCGATTAGCTGAAGACGTTGCCGTCTTGCAAGTAACCATACTTTATCCACATCTACTTTTATAAAATGATGTTCTTAAAAGAATTTGTCTTTTCATTTTTCAAGAATTTGGAAAACAACCACAGAAGACGTGATCTCTATCAAGCTTTGACGTCCAATATGGGAACGTTATTTGACTTGTTTGTGCATCTTTTGGACAGCCATACGACAGGCTATACCAACGCCACAGATGAAGCATTAGCCATATGTCATTGCCGATTAGCCAATGTAAATCATAAACTTTCCGTTTTTTCTTCTAATTTGAAGTGGAACTGTTAAAGTTTGGATGCGTTTTTTACTTTAGACAGTGCTTGTGACCCTAACAGCCTTCGTGGATTGGGTTTCTATTCAGCATATCATGGCAAAAGACGGCCGTTTACTGGAAATGCTATGTATCTTATTAGGCAATGAGAAATTACGAACAGCAGCCGCGGAAGCTTTGCTACAGGTAAATAAAATTAGCCTTATATTTCGTCTAATACACATTTTTATCCCTCTTTCTAGATTCATATGTTATAAAGCTAAATTATTGAATTATTTATTAAGAAAGATTAGCAATAACTTATCGATATTTAAAAATTAATAGTTATCATAAATAAGAAAATATTCTAAAGAAAGAAATGTTATAAAAAAGAAACTATTCTAGAAAATAAAATTTTCTAAAACAAAGAAAATATTATTTTAAAAAATTACAATATTAACATTTCTTAAAAACACATTATAAAAAATAAATTATTTAAAAAAGGAAATTATTTTAAAACTTAATTCATTATTTAAATTAACTGTTAACTAATTTTGAACTATAATTTAATCCTGTAAAATTCACGCAAAACGAAATTTCTGACTTGTCTACGACACATTTGCATTTACGTTTTTTACATTTACAGTTTCTTTTACGTTTTCGTTTAAATTTTTTTCAGATCTTGAGCCGCAAAGGCCCCGGCAAAGAAAGAACGCCCTTATTGATCATGTTCAGTGAAGGAGCCATGAACGCTATGCTCTCAGCCGCGTTAGCCGTCTCCAATCAACCATTGAACGACCTCAATTACACATTCCTCAAGCGTTTATCTGAAGTACTGGTCGCCTTAGGATCCCAGCTATGCTCTTTATACGGTAAAGAGCACGTGTCCAAGCCTCCTAACTTCCCTTTATACCTGCAAGCCCTATTAGCCCTCACTCGGCACCCGAGTCTGACCGTCAACTGCATCGCAGTGGGTCTGTGGTTCTCCATGTTCCGCCACCCCTTAATTAGCGAGGATCCGGACTTGCTGACTGTCCTCGAAGCGTGGATTTCTATCGTCGCCAAGAAAGTGGTGAAAGTGGGGTCACCTTTCAAGCAAGACAACGTCGAATCCGCGTATTCCCGCTTAGATTTCGATTGCGACGAAGACTTTGCCGCGTTTTTCAACAAGTTCCGCACGGAACTCATCGAAACCATCCGCTGCGCCACCGTCATCGCCCCAAATACCATGTTCCAATGCTGTCAGGCATGGTTTCTCGCCCAGTTATCCCAACCGCAAGAAATGGACGCGTCCAGCAACCCTCATTCCAAGCTCGCCGCCCAATGGGACGCCTTGGCGCTCTTTATGGACTGCGTTTTCAGTCGAATCTACGCCCTCAAAGAAGGAAGACCATGCGTCGTCCTAGAAGACGGGGTGCGCCTCATAGACTGTGCCTTAGCGTACAATTCCACCGATCCGTTGGTCATGTCCGCGTTGTTGTCTTGCATTTCAGCCATGTTGGTGTTCGTCCAACGCTCACCGGATCGCCTGACGCCGGTACTCAACAAGATCTTCTCGGCTTTGGTCTTTACCGTCCCGGGCCAGAAGAAGGAAAGCCGGAGTAGGATCGTCCAGAACGTCCGCCGCCATGCGTGTTCTTTGATGGTTAAGATCGGTTTGCAGTATCCGGCGCTGTTGATCCCAGTTTTTGGGGAGCTGAAGCAAACGGTCGATAATCTGTGTCTCGAGCCGGGTCAGCTGAGTCGTATGGAAAAGGTTACGCTCCAAGAGGCACTTTTACTAGTTTCGAATCAGTTCTGCGATTTCAAACAACAAGGAGCGTTCATCCAGGAGGTCGTAGGGTCCTTCGTGGAGACATGGAGCATGCCGTCCTTCTCCCAAGCGCTTGATTCCACGACGTCTTTCATGGCGTTCGTAGGACTCGATAAACCGCCCGTCGAACCCAGTTCGGATGATATCAACGGCCAGAATCGCTCAGAACTCATTATGGGTACGAACGTCTTCATCGCAGTCATAAAACGTTGCAAGTGTCCGCAAGATCCTGACGCGGCCGCTAGAGGGGGTTTCGTGTTGACAGGAAGCGTGAATGAAAATGGCGCCCCTGTGCTGCGTCATCCAGCCGCGCCATATTTGATGCCGTTATTATTGCATTTTATGAAACTGACGCGGGTTTTGCACGGTCTGTGGCATACCGAGGCCAAAGAGAAGCTCTCTCAGGGTTACGTGAAAGCCTACGATATGTTGGAGAACGAAAAACAGAATATCTTGGGTTCAGCCAGTAGTTTCGTAGCCCCGGGGGGTGACAGTCATTCCACGTTCTTTTCTTGCGTCGCGAAGGTGCAAAGTCCGTTAGAAAGGATGCAGCAGTTTCTGGCGCAATTACATTACAATGCGTGCCATCTGTTGGGTGCGTTGGGAGAGAGTATTGGACGGGAATTCTATTCGGTGCCGAGTTTGGCAGCCTTGCTTTCGGGCAGTGTCATGCAAAGCTTGGATCTGGTACCGGATTACCGACTGCGGTCGGTGCTCCGCGTGTTTTTGCGACCGTTCATCGAACATTGTCCCTTGGCACAGGTCCAGGATGTGGCGTTATCCGTTTTGGGCCAGTTTTGCCCCTTCATGCTCAACTATTTGGGGCAGAAATGGTTGAATGTGACGCAGCAATGCGCGTTGTTGGACCCAGAAGACGATAATAGGGATGTGCAGGAGGTGTTGGAAGATATGCTCATCCGTCAAGTGACCAAAGACTATTTGGATGTTCTGAAATCGGTGTTGTTTATCGGCGGAAGCTTGGCAACGGGAGTGGTAGTGCCATCTAGTATGGACGCTGTTGATGCGGAGCGCGATGGCAGCGAGGAAATGCAACAGACTGTGGAGTGTCATGAAAGTATGAGCGAGCTCGGGAAGATGGCGTTGGCGACCGATGGTCTTTCTCAGGTTCTAATTGCGTGCATTTTGAGGTACAGAATTTGCTCATTTTTCTTAAATTACTTAATGCGTTTTGGGTTTAAAGGGCGTTGACATGGCCGGATACAATAGTCAATTCGAGAGCATGTCTCCTATGCGGACCAGTTTTGAGGCATTTGGCTCAATTGATGCCTACAGAGGGGCCTTTAAGTCCAGAAATGGCATCCTATTTCCTTACGAGCGTTCTGACGGGATTGCAAGTACTGGGGCAGCACGAAGGCAATTTTTGCGCTTTAATTCATTTGGGAATGCAAGTGTATGACCTTTTGCGACCCCGTTTTCCAGGTTTGGTCGAGGTAAGACAAGAGATTAATTTCCGTTTAAATTATTCAAGTTTTGAATTCATATTTTCATTTTAGAGTTTGGTTTTAATTGCTTTAGAAGAAAATTAAAAGCTTGTTTGCTTAGCCTTAATTTGCTATTTTTTCCTATAGGTTATGCTACAGATTCCTGGCTGCAATAAAGGGGAGTTGGAGAAGCTGGATGAAAAAGTTTTGAGCAATGCAGATAAACCGAGCAAGCATGAGAAAGCTACGAAAGCTGATAAGCTCAGGAAAGAGTTGTTCCGAAAACTCTGTGGACCGGTAAATAGAACAAGCAAAAAAAAAAAGTTATTTCTTCGTAGCTTACTCGTCCTTATTTTTATACGTTTATTGCAATTTTATTCCTAAAATTATCTTATAAAATTCTCACTTAATCTGTACCCAAAAAGTGATAATGAACGAACCGGTTTGATGATATCAAACTGGAGTAACGTGACGAGTTACGGTTAGGAGCAAAATTTGTTCGGCAACTCTTGTAACAGTTCAGTATTGCACTTTTCGGTCACGCCATTTTGCAAGTAAGCTTAAGTAACGCTGTGAGTACCGGCCTGACCTAATGGAAAACTTCGAAAGCTTATAGTACCGTCCGATCCCAATTAAAGCTACCGACCTTTCACATCAGGTCAGGCGGCAACTCGTAGCGTTACTTCCGGCCTGCCTTGGCCATGGTGCAGCGACTCAATAATGAATAACAAACTTGTGCGCCATTGAATAGTTCCACCACCCGCCACTCGTAGCGCAACCCCGGCTTGGGGTGCGTTTTATTGTGAACGGAACTGACTAACTGCGTTGACCAGTTAGCTCAACTGGCATTTTCGCGTGGACGGGGTTCAGCTGAACGGACGGCTTAGCGTGAACAGATCAACTAGATGGCTTGGCGCGCAGTTCGAAAACCGCCGTCCGTTCTACTGTGCTCAAGGTGCATAGTAGAGCTCAACTGAGCCAGTTGAACGGCGACCTGCAGAACGTACGTTTTATTGTCAACGAGAGCAGTTCAACGGAAGAACTGGTGAACGGATCAGTTCACAATAAAACGCACCCTGAGCCAGTTGAACGGCGACCTGCAGAACGTTCGTTTATTGTCAACGAGAGCAGTTCAACGGAAGAACTGGTGAACGGATCAGTTCACAAACGCACCCTTGGTCTAAGTTCTCTAGGTAGCTTTTCAATTGGATCCCCAAGCTACCCCAAGGTGGCAGGGGTATCTTTATCATGGGCGCGTATGAACGCGCATAAAACGGCGTGCACGGTAACTTTATAACCACATACTCAATCTGCGTGTACTTTTTTTTTCAAGAAACTTCACAATAAGAATGACGTCTAGAGGCTGACTAGTAGTTTTCAACTGAGCAGTTTAGCTTTTTCTCGCATAGGTGGAAAATTAACTTGCCTTAATTTAATTTTTCAAATTAGTTCAGGCAAAAAAATGAAAGTAAAAATTTTCAACCCTACCGTTCTTATTAGCTACATTACTGTCAAGCAATTTTCAACAAATTTTCTTACATTTTTATCGAAAACTGTTCTCTGCGTTCTAATGCCATTGTGCTGTAGAAACATACTATCGCAGCTAAACGATATGGGAACCTTTAGTGTTTGTTTTCGATGTTTCTAATCGGTTTTTAAGTATATTTCATGTACCTTAATTTACATCTATACTTTACCTGTAGATTGTCGGGCAGAGCGTTGGGCAGCTCTTCAAGAAACCTATCGAGTTACGAGATTTGCCTCGACTCGAACCAATTATACGTCGACACAAACCCTCCCCTGTGGTAGACAGTAATTCTGACGTGGGGCTGACAGCCCTATTTGGTACGCCGGATCTTACAAATGTGCGTTAATTGTATTTTTGGAATAAATTGACCAAAACTTCGTAATTAATTGGTTTAAATTAGAGCGGCCATACTCGAAGCACTTGATTTTTCTTTCACCGTGTTTTACATACATAAACTTAAAAAAAAAAAACTTGGAGGGAAGACAATTATAGATAGCGTAAATACGTGAGATTACTCTCTTATTGCAATATTTTTTCCTTTTTAGAATATATAAGTAGTTTTTGTTGTCGTCTGTTATGAAGCTCTCAATTCTCGTTATACATCCCGTCAATTAAAAAGTCAAGGCGTTTATATTGTCTTTGGTCCCAAATATTTCGAATCCTCCGAACGGATAACACACTCAATAGCGTGAGCAATATAAGGCCCACACATAGACCTACGATGAGACCAGTGTAGTTTACACCGTAGGATTCTCTATCTACATCATTGCTGCCATTATCTTCACCTTCAAGGTGGCTTAATTCATCCACGGAAGCTGTAGGTTTCGTTTTACTCATCGTAAGATTAGTATTCAACTGGAAGACGGTTTCATTGTTGGAAGGATTCGATGCAAGGAAGGCTCCTTTCCGGGGTTTCGACGGTTCTTTCACTGGGGCCCCTTTTCGGGGTGAACTATTGCTCTTCTTGGTGCTATCGTCTTTCGCGAAGTAAATATCTTCGTTGTCGACGTCAACTGGAGCACCTTTACGGGGTAAGGAGCCTTTATCTACGTTTCCACGTTCTTTGCCAACCACTTTGGCCAATTCTAGATTAGCGGAAGGGTCCAAGGAAGAATCAGTGGCAGTGTTTATAAGACTTGAGTTTACGTTTCCGCCTTTGTTGGGTACTTCGTCATGGCTCGAGGTGGCGGATTTGAAAGCTTCTACATCCATAAAGTCGACTTCTTTAGCTGTTCCATTTTTAGCGATTATGGCATTTAAACGAGTAGAGTTTTGCGAAATTTTCAACGCTAAGTTCAATGAGCCTTCTTCCATGAAATGCGCAGGGGTAATAATGGAACATAGAAGCGCTGGAAGACCATAGAAGACTAAGATATTCATTTTTCCTACAGTTATGAGGTCTTTCTGGACTCACATGCCTACGTAAATTAAGTAATGAATACCAGTTTTAGTGAAAGTAAGCCAGAATAAACTTAACTCTAACTGTGTCTGGAGCGTCAAGGTTTTGTGTATTTGTTTTATGGAGAATGTCTTGATTGTGTTGAGGCTTGCAGAAAGGAACACGAAGAGCGCTGCAAGGGGTTTGGTCTGTTTTTGCCCTGACGTCACATGCTAAGGACGCCCTCCTTGTTTCGTGTGGCCTGCTCCGGCGGATTGTGTTTATCTAAAACATCAAGGTAAAATTCTTCATCTTGACTTATCTAATGCTATTTTCGTCATCCGTGGATATTTCTCTATTATTTATGATCCGATATATGTATATTTACTACTGCGGGCCATTGTATTCCCAGTCTAAGAGTGTTAAGTTGTGTTTTTGTGGAACGGTTGATCCAAGGCAGTTTCTTTGGTGCTGAAAGCAGTAAATGGACATTCTAATCCAGCTTGCTTTTCTTGTGTTTGTTACAGATGTTGATGCCCAAGAAGAATCGTTCGGCTATCTATGAATACCTCTTCAAAGAGGGTGTTCTAGTGGCAATGAAGGACACACATGCTGCGAAACATCCCCAAATTGATGTTCCCAATCTGCATGTTATGAAGGCTTTGCAGGTAAAATCCAATTAAATGCCTTATTCCAACCATAGACTATAGTTTTCCGTTGCTACATATTCCGACACACTCACTGTCAGCTTATTACGGAAAATCCATCCTTGTTAATCCTTAACGAGTGTGTGTATACACGGTTTAATTCAGTAAAGCAACGCCTTGAGCCTACTAAATCACGAGTGTATTACTAGAATCCTTCATTCTTGGCCGTTAAGTTAAAGTTCCTTTTCTTAAAAAGCTATCTAAAAGCTTAACAAGTAAGAGACGGTTTTAGATTATCCAGCTTTCTTGAGATAATTATTTGCCTTATTAATCATTTCATCTGTGAACATATGGGTGAATATTAGAATCACCACATCCGTTTGGTTTGACAACTAATTTATTTTTAATTTTTTAATTTCTAGTCCTTGAAGTCTCGTGGCTATGTAACGGAGCAGTTTGCTTGGCGCCATTATTACTGGTACATTACCAATGAAGGCATCCAATACTTGCGGGATTATCTCCATCTCCCCTCCGAGGTAAACTTAAACAAAGGCTGTACATAAAAAAAGGTTTTAAATGAATAAAAATCAATCGTTTATTTTTATAAAATGTAGATTGTTCCCGCCACTTTGAAACCCAAGCGCCCAGAAGCTGCTCGTGCCCGTGTCGCATCTACTCGACCGGAAGTGTCGAAACTTTCGGAAGACCGACAGGCGTACAGACGCACTACGGCTCCCGGACCTGGTTCAGACAAGAAAGGTGATGTGGGCGCTGGAGCCACGCAAGTTGAATTCGTAAGTCTTATAAACAAACTAAATACTTTACTGTTGCCGTTTTCTGTTAATATTTTTTTCTCTTTGCAGAAAGGAGGATACGGTCGCGGTCGTGGAGCTGCTCCCTAAATATGTTAAATCTCAGCGGATAATAAACACCCTTCGCTGATCAAAAAATCCGTTTCCAACCTTCGTTCATTCATTTACTTAAGTGTTACTTTTTATGTTTGGGCGACAATTGTCAAGGTTGAGGACTTGGACTTGTTGCCGGAAAAGGGTCACCTTAATTTTAAAATTGGATAAGTTTGAAAAAATAATTCATTCTAATCTTTTTCCCTTGAAAAATGTGTTGGGTTAAATGTTGAGGACCTTGAATTAATTTAAATTGGTTCTCTAGAGGCAAACTTTCCTCAGGTTGCGAAAGGTTCAATATTGCGATGCCTCCAAGGTCTTAAATTTTTACCTCAAATACGCCAAATCGTAATTTTGAGTTTACTAAGCCTTTTGCTATTCGCATTTACTCCATGCCGTACAGTCTTCAAGAAAACTTTTTAGGAGGGTTATGTTTTTAAAAAAGGCCTGCCTTTTCATTCTCTTTCTGTAGGAAACTATCTCAAGATTTCTAAGAGCAAGATAATCCGTGTTTAGATAAATTAATCCCTTTTAATAAATAAATTAACCGCTTTGGAAGAAGCAAGGTTTTCGCAATTTCCGCTTATCATGGTACATGGGAATAATTAACTTCTATTTATAGTTTAATCGCGTTTCCATTTGCGACCAAAAGCCATTTGCAGTTTCATTTAATGCGCGAAAAAGCCTGAATTCACTTCTCAAAATAATTAAATTCGCAATTAATGAAACCATAACATTGCGTCTTAACTTTCTTTGCGGACTTTACTTCACTTCACACACTCATTTTACTTGAAAGCTTTTTTTATATGAACATTCAATGTGTTATTGAGTTAACTACATTAATGAAGTATTTTTGGTCAAAGAAAGTTTATATTTGTCTGGGTTAACAATGAATTAGTTGGTCTTGGTTGCTTGGTAGTTTAAACAGAGCGCTGCAAACAGTGAGCTTCTCATTTACTAGGTGGCACCAGATGGCATGGTGAGTAAGGTATTTTGAGAAGCTTGGGATGACGCTATCCGCGGCTTGCCATGCGCCCTGGCGGAAAGCGTTTCCCAGATTCTTTGTGCCATTCTTCGCATACCTCTGTGCAGCAGCACCAAGTTGTGTTTGGCGTGTGTTCCTTATATCAGACTCAGTTTGTGTGATTGCCAACGGATTTACCGTACTCATTGGTAAGTTAATTATTCCTTTCTCACGTGAAAAATAATTCTCTGTTGCAGCAACAGTGAAAATGCTCTGAAACCGAACGATTTAACATGGCAATAGCTGACATACTTGACGTGCTTGCTTGAGTGTGTCGATTGCCCGTTTGGGCTGCCGAGCGCGCAGACGAAACTTTTCCGCTTTAGCTATGACGCTACCAGCTTTTTTCTTTTCAAACGGACGAACCCAAAACTTTTCAAATTATCCTTTATTTCAACTGTGGGGCAAAAGTGCATACGTTTAGTTTTCTTTAATGCTCTTAAAGATCCCTTATGAAGAACTGGCTCAAGTGTTGTCTCTTTTTCCTACCCATGACTCTTTTAACTTATTCAAATAATGTTCAAAAGTTTAAAATATACACGCTTTTGGTTTCATCCGTCCAGAGAGAAGAGGTTAAATCTTTTGGAGGTCAAGTTAAAAATTAAGAAAACGAAGGTGAAAGGGTTTTCGGATGTGCAAATTAACCTAATGGCATCGGGTTTTGGCCAGGTCAAAAAGGATAAATAATAAAGGAGAGAAAGAGGCGAGGTCAAGGGTCGAAAAGCCATTTTTATAGACATTGAGAGCGTTTTTAATCCGGACTTTTTGGAGGGGGCGTCAGGTGCAGTAAAACCGATTCTCCTGCCATTTCAAAGCAGGTAAAGTTGTCAGGTTTTCGGCTTCACTTTTCGCAGTAAAAAGGTGGATTTATAAGTTTTGACCTGTTGCGTTGCGCAGGCGTTTCTTGGACGTGTTTTTGACTTGACTCGCGGCTAACGCGGGAACAAAAAGGGGGGACCTGGGTCAATATCGACCTCTGGCCAAGGGGATTACGGTGCGTCTTAGAGCGACAGGTTTTTTTTTCTTGGTTTTTTTTAGTGAGGCCTACAAGTCCTTTCGAAGAAAAAGACACTTGAAACCTTCTTCAGAAGAAAAAAAAACTCGAAACTTTTTTTCTTCTTTAGAAGGAAAAAATCAAGACAAAGTCTAGAATTTTAAAACAAACATTTTTCTATTATTATTTATTCAAAAATGTATGTAGTTAAAGAAAGGTTTCTAAAAAAAAAGGAAACTGCTCCAGACAGACGTTAAAAGATTTGGGTAGGTTTCCTGAACTGTGCAACTGAGGGGGGAAAACGGGGGAGGAGACTGGTTTGGATGCTAAGTTTAGCCTTTTCTCAGATGCAAATGACCGCTTCCGTGATCAAGGTCTGGCACAGTTTCAAAGACAACCCTCGCTCGGTCTTCTTCCTTTGCACACAACCTTTTGAAAATGATTTTTACTGCCTCTTTTGCACCCCCCCCCCCCTTCTTACCTTCCTTTCGTCTACCGTTTCGTGGCAATCTATTTTCACCAATCTACCCCGAGGCGATAACGTTCACACTTTCTTTTTAAGCTTTATTTTACTTCACGCGTCAGAAATGCAGGAAGGAAAAGTTTTGCTCTGGTTCGTGATGAGAATCCTCAAAACGAGTTAAATATGTAATTTTTCGTGCATTGGAAACTAAACGAAAAAGAAATGAACACAACTAAAGATAACTGAATAATTTGCAAATGGTGCAAGTCCAAATAAATGTCCAGATAAATTAAAGCAAGTTAAACAAAAAACAGAGAATTCAAAATAAATTCTGATTTGCTTATTACACGTAGTTATTTTACATTGTTTACTCAGTTATTTTATAATTTTCCTACGTTTAGGCTTGTAGAAATGATATTTACTGAATAACTAAATGTCGCTAAAGACAGTTTTCTTATGATAAAACTAGAGAAAATGGACCTTAGTGACATCCAAGTACGATAAGGACGTTTTTCCTATGGAACAACTAGGTAAATTAGACCTTAGTGACGTCCAACGATGATAAGGACTTTTTCCTATGCTTAGGCATGGGAAACTAGCTCTTATTGACTAGCTTTCAATAATACTAAACTGCAGTAAGGGCGATATTTTCATGTTTAAATAGAACAAAGCAGACCTTCGTGACATCGTACGGCTGAATCGAATTAGATTTGAAGAAAATCAATTACATTCTTAAAAGGAAACATGGATATCAGAATTATAATAAATTATCTATTGCAAGTAGCCAAAGATAAAGAAAGATCCCCACCCTACCCTTGTACTTATGTAATTTTTAAACAGTGACAATGTACAACCGTACCCAGAATACAGTCCTAGGCAATAGGCGCGAGCCTACGCCGGTTAAGTTTAAAAAAAAAAAAAAAAAAAAAAAGAAAGATTTCGAGCATATATGGAATTAAGATAATTTTTTGTTTTCAAAAAATAGTTATCCATTCGGATTCTAGAATTGGAGCTATAAAGTCAGAGCTCAAGTTTCCTTGTACTTTTTCGTCTGGTGTTTTTCCCCACATGCAACACCTTGCGACTCGGGTAGACGGAATTGAGGCACCTTGGACGAGTTTAAGGTTGCAGAAATCGTGCGAAAGCCCGCCGTTGCCGTGTGTTACACGATTATCCATAGTTTGTGCTGTCAATTCCTAGAAAAAAATTCCGAAACTTTTTCCTACTATGGAAAAAATTTCCTACTTTGCATAAAAAGAGGCTGGCCCCGATTGGGCTTTTAAAGCATATTTGAATTTCCTGAAGGAGTTTTTTTGTTTTATAGATTCTGAGAATTTTTTCTTGTTTTTATTGCTTGCGTGACAAGAACTCTAATTAATGGCTAGTAAGGAAATAATTTTCAAGAAGTGATGTGGACCCATAAGAACAATTTCGATTGTTACAGGCATAGGAGTATCGCCCTTATTGCAGTGTAGTGTTTGGGAAAACTTGTTATTAAGAGCTAGTTTTCAACGCTTAAACGTAGGAAAACGACCTTATTGTCCTCGGATGTTACGAAGGTCCATTTTCTCTGTTTATAGTATAGGAAAATCGACTTTAGCTAAAAAAAATTTAAAGCGCAGGTTCTTCAAGACTATTATTTATTAACACGAAGATGTTTTTCATCTAACGCAAAATAATGTTCTCATTTTTTTTATTGTTCTCATTTTTTTCCCTCCTTGTGGTCAAAACAAACGTTCATACATCAAACCAGGGAGGTAAAGGAAGACACTCTGCGGGCGTAAATCTGGGGGTGTTTACACACGATCGACTATGAATTATAGGTGAAGTGTGTCGTGCCTCTTCATTTTTTCTTTTTTAAACAAAAAAAGCCCAGTTTCTTCTAGTAATTATTTCTGTATTTTGTAATTTCATATTTTTGGGATGAAAATGGAGGAACAAATGGGAGAAACTAAGAAAACCAATATAGGCAATAAACGTAAGCGTCAAATTACAGGCGAGTCGAAATCGTTAGCCATTTTTTCTTTTTTAAAAAGACTTTTTTTGGTCATGCGTAGCGTATACAATCGTTTTGCCTCTTTTGTTCGGTTCCCGATTTTTTTTTTTGACTGCTGAACACTTGCCCGTTACCAATATGATATTATTATGGCCGCCTGTAGGGAAATGGTCAGTCCTGCGTGCTGTGGAAAAGTGGGAACCTTGGGAGCCGCAATAGTAGTCAGTCGTACCTGAAAGCGACAGAAAATCGAGGGAGAGAAAAGAGATGAGAGAGAGAGAACAAGGGAAGAACCGTTGGACGCATGCGCCTTCAGGCAGGAAGCGTTTAGATTGTAGGGTTGTGTCCAGCAGGCAGGTAGATAAGAAATCTAGGAGCATCTGAAATCCAAGCGAACCGAGAGAGGGAGACAAAGAAGAAGCACACAGGTGTCTGACCTAGGACGGGAGGGGGAGATGTTAAGGTCCCGGGCAAGAAAAACCCTCAGACAGAGATAAAACCACAAAAAAAAAATGTTTTTTTCTTTTTTTAGTGTGGTGTAGCTAAAAGCTAGACGGGTTTCCCTCCATGTTTAGAGCTAAATAGTGTTCTATGGTTTAATTCTAACGTTGAATAGATTTTTTTACAAATTTAATTAACTTAATGTGAGGTGAACTTTTGGACTGAAGTATATCCAACTCATTAGAAATGTGTAATTAAGGTTCTTTCTGAAAATTACATTATTTTGTTTCGAAGGAAGTTTTAAAGGGACAATGCAAAAAATAAAGATGTCTCGGGTAAAATAGAGCTAGCAGTGTACTGTCTGGGGATATTTTTCGTACCATCATGCGTGAAAAAGAAGTAATTAAGCTACTTAAGGAAAGAAATCTCGAGGAAGAGGATCAAGTGGCTTGCTGACGGCATAGACGTATCGGCATCCATGGTAAAAACCCGAGAATTTTATTTAGCGTTTCTAAACATGAAAGGTTAAACAGTCGAGTCGTGATAACGAGCTGACATAAGACACGCCATGACACGTTCGTGACGTCATGGACCCGTAGTTTGCATGCCAAAAACTGGAATGAATCTGATAATAAAGGAAACGATTTTCCAAACTTTGGGCGTTAAGAACAAACTTCTAGTGTTAAAGGATAGGAGTTTCTCCCTAATGGCAGAATGATGTTACTAAGGTCTATTTTGCCGGTGTAAACGTGGGAAAATCGCCCTTATTGCATTTCATGTTATACTGTACAAAGCTAGTCACTAAGATCTAGTTTCTATGCTTTATACATAGGAAAAGCGTACTTATCGTCCTGTGATGTTACTAAGGTCTATTTCTCTAGTTATATCATAGGAAAATCGACCGTAGCGACATTTTTTTTCGTAAAGGTTACTTTTTTAAGCCTAAACATACGAATTTCCAAGCATGAATGTTAGTTTGCTCGATTGCTCATAGAACCTAGTTAAAAGCTTTTTTTTATAAAAAAAGAAACCCTTAATTACTCTTACTTATCCAAATTATTATCGAAGGGCTGAAAAACTTGTCATCTAAAAGTTTTAACACAAAAATTCTGTAGAGATTTTGCAAGTGTAGGGAACGTGCTCTTTCGATCCCTCGATGCATCCGATTCTAATTACACGTACGGTTTTAAGAAAAAGGGTGTATAATTCCCCTTTAATGGAAAGCAAATCACTAAGAGCTATTTTTCCATGCTTACACATAGGAAAAACGTCCTTATCGTCCTTGAATATTACTAAGGTCTATTTCTCAAGTTATAGCATAGGAATATCGTCCTTATCGTACTTGGATGTCACTAAGGTCTATTTTCTCCAGTTATAGCGTAGGAAAATCGTCTTTAGCGACATTCTGTTTTCCGTCAAGAGCATTTTCACAAGTCTTTATAGAAGCAATTATTATGAAAAGGCTTAATTTACTTTCAATATCTACCCGTTTTTAATCCCAGATTCTCTAGAGATTTTGCAAGTGTAGGGAACGTGCTCTTTCGATCCCTCGATGCATCCGATTCTAATTACACGTACGGTTTTAAGAAAAAGGGTGTATAATTCCCCTTTAATGGAAAGCAAATCACTAAGAGCTATTTTTCCATGCTTACACATAGGAAAAACGTCCTTATCGTCCTTGAATATTACTCAGGTCTATTTTCTCAAGTTATAGCATAGGAATATCGTCCTTATCGTACTTGGATGTCACTAAGGTCTATTTTCTCTAGTTATAGCGTAGGAAAATCGTCTTTAGCGACATTCTGTTTTCCGTCAAGAGCATTTTCACAAGTCTTTATAGAAGCAATTATTATGAAAAGGCTTAATTTACTTTTAATATCTAACCGTTTTTAGTCCCAGATTCTCTTGAGGTTTTGTAAGTGTAGGGAACGTGCTTTTTCGATCCTTCGATGCATCCGATTGTAATTGCACATGGGTTTTAAGGAAAAGGGAGTTTAGAATCACCCCTTCTAAGAGAAGCTAGCGGGTAGCACAGGTTACCCCTGCGGATTTCTGTTTAAAAAGGGATAAGAGTACTGTACTTACTACAAGGTGCATGAGTTTCAAAAAGATGGGGGAGAAAAATCCCTTATTTTCAAAGTTTGAACGCACCCCCCTTCATCTTTTTGCATGAGTAGGGATGCTGTATTATACCAAACGGATTTGAGGGATCCTTCAAAGCAGTACTAGTTGTAAGTAATGGAAAAGAGGGGGGTTTTGAAATATAGGGTAGCCTGCCAATAAGCTTTAAGAAGGTAAAAGAGGGAGACAGAGGAGGCTAGATTTTGACCCCTTTTGACCTGGCTTACCAAAGCTGCATTGTAAATGCGAAAAGATGGAATATTAGAAGGGGGTGAGGGGGTTTGGAGCGTATAGTACAGTACAAGTGTACCAGTCTCACGCATGGAGATGACAAGCATAGAAAAGCAGAAGGATGATAAAGGAGGTAAGAGGAGGAGGAGGGGAAGACGTTGCTTTTGGCTCGACTAAGGAGCGAACAGAATGCAGGAACCCCCCTTAGGGGTCTATTTCACCTGTTTTCCATTTCCCATCTTTTCTTTTCAATCATCCCCCCCTCAAAAAGAAGGGAAAAAAAACTTCTTCGGTCTCCGTATGGCTCCTCAGGTGTATGTGTGTGTATGGTGGCCACGTTAGTTAGGACGTTAGGAGAGAGTATAGACCCAAGGAGCCAAGTGAAGGAGAATCTCAGGGGCTTTTATGTGATCCAGCCGAGATATGAGTAATGTCCAAGCGTGGGAGAGGTGACACGTGCTTTATGTTGCTGTAGTGTGAAAAAATTCATTGTGATCTCAAAGTTGTTAAAAAATTTCCACCAAAATGCCTTGAAATCCCCTTGCCTGATTTGGATAGGAATCTATTTCGCTCTATGTGTCTCTGTGTTTGTGTGTTGTAGATGCATACAGTTCGTGTGGATAAGTAAGCCATTTAAATTATTTAAATTTTATGCGTGAAGGGATTTTAATCAAGGTTGAATTAAGTATATATAATGTTTATTCTAATAAGGTTTGGATTAAATAGGAAACCAGGTGACTGCAATTATGAAGTTATGTGAATTTTAATTGGATTTTTTTAAGGCGAACTATATCGCTTAGCGACACATTATCGTCTTCGGCATTCCTCTCTCTTAAAAATAACTATTAATAATTGGAATTAAAAAACATACTAATTGGAAAGTTACTTTAAATGTAAAGATTATTTTATTATTTAAAAAAATAATTGTGGAGTGATTTGGGGTTTTAATGAGTACATGTTTTTTAATTCCAATTATTAATAGTTATTTTTTAATTAGGGTGGTGTATTATGTTATATTATTGGGTTATTTATATCAAGTAAAAAATGATCATTTTATTTTTAATTTAAATTAAAGAGTGATTTGGATATAAATTATGAAGAAATTTTGGTTTTAATGAGTACGTGTTTTTTTAATTATAATTATTATTGTATGCTTTATATTTTAGTTATTGATGTTCACTAAAAAAATACGGAAAAAGAGTTGACTTGGGGGTTATTGTTTTCCGATCGAGATACAGCCCCTGGTAGTGCAGGAATTTATGGTTTTTGTAGAAGACGTCGAACTTGGACCACTCATTAACGGTTATTAAGTTTTTGTGAAGCATGCGTTTAGGAAACAGACAGTTTTTTTCCTTCACAGCTTCCAAGGAAGTGTAAAAAGAGAAAAAACTGGACTGGTGAAACCAATTAAAGGGCGCCGTAACGCTTTAAAACGAAAGAAAAAGATATTTATGGGCTTTTGGAGCGTTGTGAAGGGGAAAATATAATATAAATCCCCGTAAATTCGTATAAAAGAGGACTTTACCTCCTCCCGATCATGAGATCAGGAGGAAATACAAAGCTTCTGTTTACAAACAAAGAAAGAAGAGTTTCTCTTTCCTTTAGCTCCAGTTGTTACCCTTTTCTTCTGCCCTTGGGCTAGAAACCTGCACTGAAGAGAGACCAGCTATGTTATACTATACTATACTACCAGGTTTTGTGTGGGGTTTTAGAAAAAAAGAAAGGGAAAAAAGGCACACGTTTAGTCATTATGCTGCACCTTCACACATTTGCATAAAGTAAAGCCGTGCTTTCGAGCGCGAGTAAACAAACATAGATAAGGGAATTAGGGAATTGTTTTTAGTAGTTGCCATGTATACAATGACCAGCTACAAAGTTAGCGTGGGGAAGATACCCCGCCCGTAAACGCGTTTGAAAAAAAATTCACTGTTGCCAACAATGAAACTTATAACGTATTCAAGTCATATTCTGATTGGACTGCTATCTTCCCCACGTAGAATTTTACTTGGACAATTTGTGTAGTGTACACAGTAGGCCTACTCTTAAAAAAAAAACGACGCCAACAAACCATACCGTCTAATGGCCCGCAACTGTGCGTCTGGAAACAGTGCTGCGAAACAGCATTAGGGCTATTCGCACGGCCATTCGTAGCACTGTTTCCAGACACGCCGTTGCGGGCCATTAGGGGGTGCGTTTTATTGTGAACGGAACTGACTAACTGCGTTAACCAGTTAGCTCAACTGGCATTTTCGCGTGGACGGGGTTTAGCTGAACGGACGTTTTAGCGTGAACAGCTCAACTAGATGGCTTGGCGCGCAGTTCGAAAACCGCCGTCCGTTCTACTGTGCTCAAGGTGCATAGTAGAGCTCAACTCAGCCAGTTGAACGGCGACCTGCAGAACGTATGTTCTGTGGTAGGATGGAAAGGCTGGGCACAGGACATAGCTGTGCTTTTAGACGTTTCCACCAGTTGAGTTACGTTACGTTAAGTTAAGTTAGGTTAGGTTAATTAGGCTAAGTTAGGTTAGGTTAAGTCTGTGCTTCCACTGCCAGCTCAACACCGGTGTTGAATTCTCTGAACTCAACACCGGAGTCGGGCTTTGTCAACTTACGACCCAAACAAACCGTACTGTCCTTATGGCCCGCAACTGCGCATCTGGAAACAGAGCTGCGAAGTGCGAATAGCCGTCCGTTTTGTCCGTAGTGCTGTTCCCAGGCGCACAGTTGCGGGCCATTAGGACGGTACGCTTTGTTGGGGTCATTTTTAAAAACGTACTGTACAGTACGAACACAGAACCAAAATATAAAAAATTAGTCTTCTACTTATGCAAATTACCGGGTTTTCCCCCCAAAATAAAGATAAAAGTTGGTGAGATAAAGATGAATTTTGCAAAGAATTCGAATTAGTCCGTTAATTCGTGTGGATACGAATAATAAATAGATCCAAGTTCGAAGTAGTTTAAGTTGGTGGAATGGTTAAATCATTGTGCCAGCGTTTTGAGAAAGTTAAGTTAATTAAATAGAAATAGTAAATGGAAGCACACATTATTTTCAATTAAATGGGAATAAAATTGTTGCCAATTTAGTTAACTAAATACATGCGTGTGGATTGAAGAAAGTAGAAAGATTGAATAGTGGATTTTAAAAAGTACAAGGTTAAGTTCAAGTTCAAATGAACGTTATCCTTAAAAAGTAAAGTTGGGAACGTCGATGTGATAGCGTCTTTGAGATCCCCGGCGAGTAATTAAGACAAGTTTAGTTTTCAAGGGCAGGTCCAAGTTGGTTAAGTGTAGTTTGTGTATGCGCATTTCTTGTCTTGGCTGGACAAAAGAGTAGGAAACTTGATATTATTTTATATATTTTTTAAAAAAGTTTTTGTTAAATGAATAAGTGTGGGGTATTATGTATACACGCTTCCTACGCGCCTTTGCGAACAAGTTTCAGGCCGATTGCAGGTCTGGAGCCAAGAAAACGAGTCGGGGGAAAAAAAGGGAACAAAATAAGATCCGCCATGACGTCAGAATTGTTCCTTTTGGTTCTCTACGCCTGGGCGGCTTCCAAGCCAAGGTGGCGCGGTGGTGAGTTTCCAGGGAAAGTCGCGTGTTTGGATTTCCGGTGTGCCGAGAAAATGTTGCCTAATTAAGACCGATAAAAGTAAAAAGAACAGACAGAAGAAGGGTCTTTTTTTAAAAAATAAAAAAAGGTAAGGGATCCTCCTTTTGCGGGTTTGGGGAGTTTCCGGGGGGAAGGAGAAAACTGTTGGTTTAGAACGTTTGTAACACCATTGTCAAGAATCGCCAAGTCGTTTGGGGATACGTACGTACAATACCTAGGTTAAGTTGAGAAAGAGCCTGAAAAGTGGAGGTGAAGTGAAGGAGGATGTGTGATGCGTCAGTCGTTGGATTGGCAAAAGGCCACAATTGCTTCAAACAAGAATACAACCCAAGAAAAGTGTGTGTTCCAAGCAGCGTAAAGATGATTGATCACGTGGCTCCTGTATAGAGGGTAAATGTTACATTAGGGGTGAAGAAATAGTGTAGGGGCGTGCCCTAATTTCATCATATCTTAATTTGTCAAGGATTTTTTGATAAGAACCAAATGGGACTAGCGAAGCAAGAGTATTTGTTCGGCATACATAAGGTTGAAAAGCGTAAGAATGCTCATGAATTACTTTCCTTATTCCGTTGTTCAGCTACTCTTTGATTGTTGTTGATTTTTTCTGCATTCCGATAACTTTTGGAAGATACCATGATAAGATATAACAGGACACATATCCTTATGATCACTGGCGTAATTATTGGCCTAAGCGAATCCCTTTCCATGGGTTAAGAAAGTGTCGCGTTCATTGTTGACATGTCATTGTTGAGTCAGCATTCAGTACCCGGAAAAGCAGGGGATTAACTTGAACATCGAGTATTTATATTTTGGCCGATTTTTTTTTTTTTACTTTTTTTTGCGAATGGTGCGTAACTTTAATTGTTGCCATCACTGTTTCTCTTTGTGGCAACAATGAAATGCAAGCAAAATAAAAGTAAGAAGTCAACGCTACTTGTCGCAAGCTTGTCGTTTCGGTTTCGTTTTTACGGTGCGTTAAGAAATGTGTACTACTCGTATAGTTCATTGTTGACATTTTATTGTTGAGTCATTCCGTTCCCGGTTGATTTGAACATTGGACTTTTTTTTTCGAATGAAGACGGTCCGTAATCGCGCGTTCCACTGGCTGCACTGGTGCAATATTTTGGCACTCAGTGTATCAAACATGTATATCTTTACACAGTGAGTGCCAAAAAGTATTGCACCAACAGCCAGTGGAACGCGCTATACCTTCATTGTTGACGTCATTGTTTCTCCTTATGTCAGCAATGAAAAAAATAATTGAAAACAAGGAAATCAACTGTACTGTACTGAAATCGGTTGAGTTTTCATTGTTGTTATTTTTTTTAGTGCTTAAGTAACTTTCGTGATTGACGTGACGTCACGTGCTAAGAATGAATCATACCATGAACTGATCCAGTTATTAATGGTATTTATGTTGTTGTTTTATGTTTCAGGTGAATCGTTGTAGCGGTTTGACAAGATTTGTAACTCACCGTGGACCGCTTAATTTGGCCCTCGGCTTTTAGTTTGTTAAGCTAAGGCGGGGGCGACACGCCATAAAACACCACTATGCAAGAGCTACCCCTTTCTCCCGAAGATCTCTCGTCAGACGTAAGTGTTTCCCTCCCCCTTTCTTATGTATAGTACAGTACCTTCGTGATCGTATGTACCAACTGATTGAAAATTGTCATACTAGAACCCTTTGTAAAGCGTTCTCATTTCCTTCCTTTCCTTCATTCTTAAACGTCTGTCATTTTAGTTGCTCTAAAAATTGCATTGTAATTTTTATTTTATTTTTTACTTTAGAAATTGTCATTTATTTTTTATTACAGGATGAAAAAGATTTGGCGTCTGCTGACGCAGAGGGCGTTTGGAGCCCCGATATTGAACAAAGCTTCCAAGAAGCCTTGGCCATTTACCCACCGTGTGGAAGACGTAAAATAATCTTGTCAGATGAAGGGAAAATGTATGGTAAGTCAACCAGTTTTTTTTATCTATTTTATTTTCATACCTGAATACTATCGAACAAACCAAAAGGGGTTCATAATCACCCTTCAATGGAAAGCAAGTCGCTAAGAGCTAGTTTCTATGTTGTATTGTAGCATAGCAAAACCGTCCTTATCGTCCTCGGATGTTACTAAGGTCTATTTTCTTTATTGTAGCATAGGAAAATCGTCTTTAGTCACATTTTTTTTAAATATATTTTTTACAAGCCTTATACAAGCAGTTGTTATCAAAAGGCTTAATTACTTTTAATATCTTACCATTTTTAATCCAGAAATTCTCAGGAGATTTTGCGATTTTTTTATTTCTTTGTATATACTGTATATGCTTCCTTGCTTTTAGTGTCTCTACCTTCTCAAGACTACGCTCTGGGGGGTTTCAAGCCGGATCTCCATATCAGTGTTAACTGAGAGATTAGCTTATAAGCTTAGAAACAAAGATCCAAGAGTACACTATAAAGGTCTGTTGAATGTTTTCGATATCCGATTCGCACATTCTAGGTGGGTCGTATCTGTGAGGTTGGGTCTCCTATCTCGCCTATTGCACAGTGTTGAGTTGTTTTTCTGAGAAAGCGTACTGGGTTTCCCAAACACTTGGACAGTAATTTCCAAGGGATGTTATTGCGATCGCCTTGTTTGAAATTAAAAATGCTCCAATTCCACGCATTCCGGCTATCTTTCGACGAAGTGCATACATTATGTTCGAACGGAAGGGATATCGGTGACGTCATAGAGTACAGCAACTTAGTTGTTACCACACAAAGGTGGAACTTGGCAAAACGATTTCAGAAAATTGCGGGGGAAATGTGGCAATGTGCAGATTATGTGGTTAGCATGCTTAGCATACGTCAGGGCACAAGATCAGGACAGTCAGTACAGTAGCGAAGGGGCAAAAAACCGTTCTTTTGGCTTGAATGACGTGAAGATAGCCATGAGTCATTTGGGTAATCAACCCAGAACCGTAGGAAAACCTTTGGGAACCTTAGGTTAGGTACAATAATCATTAAGGTTTACCGAATGAGCGGAATGAGCTCAACAATGGTCGAATGACATAGAGAGAGACTGAGGACAACTGGGACAGGGAGTTTGGGAACTTCGAGTTTGGGAGGGACGGACGTGGGTTTTGTCGTTGCAAGTATGTCGTGGTTATGGGATACGCGTTATGTGATAAGACTGAATGTTAACTGTTGTAAGCTTCGGTAGACCTTTCGGTTTACTCCTTGTCTCCCGCAAGCAAGCAAACGAGCCGGCATCTCTGAGCTCCCAAAGTATGTCTTGAATGCCGCCCGTTGCATAGCCAGCATTGTTGGGCTGCTTCAGATGCTTCGATTTCGTGGATATGAGGGGTATAATGCTACCATCCATCCTTCTTGGACCCAAAACTCGCTTTTAACGTTTCTTAATCAAGCGAGTCCATCAGAAAATGCCACTTTTTAGCCGGCTTTTTAGAGGATTTCCGGAAACCGGTCCACGGTTTGCTGACTTTTGGGGACTTTTTTTTAATATATTTTATTTTAGTTTAATACTCCCTGAATACTCTTGGACAAACCAAAAGGGCGTGAGTGAGCTTTGGGCTTTTATTTAGTTATTTTTATTGTTTGTTTTACAAGTTTTTTGTCAAAGTCTTTTTTGAATTCTCGTGACTTTGTCATTATTCATTTGTTAACGCAAAAGCGCGCTTTTTTTTTTTTTTTGTAACTATCCACACCCTTTATGCAGATGTCAGAAGGGGGTTGCGGAAAGGAAATTGTAGAAAAATAGAGTTGAAATAAAAGAATGAAAGGTAAAAAAGAATAGAAATGTAAAAAAAACTGCTATTGTTAAACTCGCGATGAAGGAAATAATAGATTGAGCACCCGTTTTTGCTCATTATTACTAAAACATCCATTCTTTTCAGCATATGCAAGCCTTATTGGGCGGGAGAATGCTTACGATTCATACCTTCATACTTTTCTCATGTTTGTCTACTTTTTCACTTTTTTGTGGCTTCTTTGGTACAGAAGAGTACAGAAGAAAGAAAGAAGCTGGAAAGAAACAAAACAAGAGCAGAAACTACAGACAAAAAGGCGAAAAGTTGGGAAAGGGTTGTATAAGAGTTTGCAAAATTGGTGAGGTTACGTATAAGTCGTTTTTGTTCATGCGTAACACATTTTGGTTTCCTTTTTTCGGATTTTTTTAGTTTAGTTTAGTGCTGGGAAAATTGCCGCGCATGGATTCGATACGATTGTATGCTAGAGTAAATTGAAACTTGGAAGCGAGAGTTTGGTAGACCGTGTGTTTTTTTTCGTTTCTGGAACACTGTATATGTAATGATGGGAAAAGATGGGGATTGTGAACGCGAGCTTGTGCTGGGAGTCGTAACTTCGGCGCGATACCTTTTTGGAAAAAAAGATAGACTGTAATTGCCATGTATGCGTATACTTAAGGATTTGTTTATATGTGTTGGCATGATGCAAGTATATAAACCTATTTAGCATATTTATTTAGTTTTTTTTATTTATTTAGTTGGCAGAACTTGGGTGTTAATTACAGACGCTCATCTGCTAGTTAAATATACTAAATAGACCTTAGAGAGTATTTGCGAAATTGCTGTTGAAATCGAATCGAATTATATCGAAATCGAATGAAACTAAATAAACCTTAGGGAGTATTTACGAAGTTGTTGTTGAAATCGAGATTGAAACTTTTTCGAAATGGAATCGATATTAAAATTGTATCGTAGTTAACAATTTTGAGTGTTGGCGTTTAAATTGTGTTAAACAGTAACTTGAACTAGTGTTACAAGTCCGGTAAAAATACGGTTAGACTTGGATTTTCCCTCTTGTCTTCTCTTGTTCTATTTATCGTTTTATTGTTGGTTTATTTTCCCCCTTATTGTACTTTAAAGCTCCAGGCTTCATCGGTTCGCCCTTAGGGCGCATAATTACAGTCTGAAGAGCTGTTAGTTGCTGTAGTAAGCCATAATTGACTGTTGGATTGGCAAAATAATATCATCATGGGCATTTAGGAATAAACGGCGGCTAGTAACAGCAAAACATAACAGGACTTGCAAGGGGATAGGACAGTGTTTTTGCGGGGATGTTAGGATGCACCAGGGGGGGACAGTTTCATTATTGCCTGACTGCTGGTGTTTACAAGCTGAAACGCTATTGGATTGTGTATGGTTCACATGAATGGAGGCAATGTTTGGGCGCAAATAGGTGCACGTTTGGAAGTTTGTGGGACCTTAAAAAGGAAAATCTTTTGGTGGGAAAACAGGTTCTCTGTGTGTTGGTGTGTACGACAGTAGCACTTGAAGTTCTCTTTTGTCAATCTAAAAGGCTCGACTTTGAAAAGGCGGGAAAGGGAAACAAAACCCTCCTCGCTTACTCTCTGTGGATGTGTGTGTGTGACTCATTCTCTCCTAACCGTCAGACACCAGACAATAAAAGGAAAGTTACGGGAACGTGAGTGTTCAGCTAGTCTTTCCTCTCATCTCCCCCTCCCCTTTCCCCCCCCCCTTCTCATTGCGCATGCAAGGTCCGCTTTTTTGTTTTGTTTCTTATTTTTTTTTTTTTACTTTTTTCCTTTTCTTTTAACTGGTTGCGTTGGGAAATTTTCCTAGAAACAAGAGACCTTAGGAAATGCCACAAAACAGTGCAACATTTCTTGCAAAACAATGAGTCGTCTTAATAAGTGTAATTAGAACATTTAAACGTTCGCAGTCTCCCCAATCTGCTTAAATACTAAAATAATTGTTAAAAAATTTAAATCGGATCATTACGTTGTGTATAGAGCTTTTGCCAAATTACGCCTCTCGCGGCAAGAGTTGGCGAAATCCGCCATTTTGAATACATTTAAGTTAAGGTAAACAAACANAAATTTAAATCGGATCATTACGTTGTGTATAGAGCTTTTGCCAAATTACGCCTCTCGCGGCAAGAGTTGGCGAAATCCGCCATTTTGAATACATTTAAGTTAAGGTAAACAAACAACAACAAACTGTTTTCCGTGAACATTGGTTTTGCTTTGTGTCTTTTGCTTTGTGACATTACCTGAGCTACTTGTAAAAGCTGTAAGCAAAACCAATATTCACGGAAAACAGTTTGTTGTTGTTTGTTAACCTTAACTTAAATGGTCTCAAAATGGCGGATTTCGCCAACTCTTGCCGCGAAAGGCGTAATTTGGCAAAAGCTCTATTTATATATCTAAAAACTGAAGGAAATTTGAGGAGTTTACTTTTTTAATTAGAAAAGGAAAACCTTCTCACTCGATCACAACCTTGCTTATTTAAATTTCCAAAAATTTGGGGAAGGAATTATTTTTTTTCGTAAAGTTTTGTAATATACAGTACACAGCTTTCGTGGAAAGGAAGTTGAAGGGGGGGAGGGGGAGAATCATTTTAGCGTTGTCGCTTTTTGACCTCGGCAGCAGGACTTGTCTCTCGAATGTCGTTGGAAGCTTCCGGACTTTGCTATGCGAGGAATGTGCAATTAGTAGCTGGCTTTTTCCTTCCCTCGCGTTCCCGGTTCGCTTGCACGGTTTCTTGCTCGGTAAGAGGAATTGGAGGTGGTGTGGGGGGTTTGGCTGGGGTGGTGCGGTGATGGTAAAGGAAGCAGGAGGCGAGAGCGACAGACTTGGGAACGGCAATCTCACAAAACGCGCAAACCCCAACAATGTTTGTCGCTTAAGATGCGGTCCGAATTCTGGCCGAGCTTGTTTTTGTTGATGACGAACCCGAAATGGACGATGGACAGAACGAGACAACGTTTCTTTAATGACAATTGCGAGCTAACATTCCTTTTGAGTTCCGCGACAGAGAGAGAGAGATAATAATAAAGAAAAACAAGATTAAACAATACAACGCTAGACTTGGAAAGTAAAACGAAGAGAAGAAAAGAGGTATTGTTACCTTATTAAACTGGAATAGGCTTGGAGTATTGGGGTTTCTTAAATTTCTGTTGTTAAATGGTAAATTTAAACAAAAGAAATGGTTATTTATGTTTGGTTTGGTTTGATTTATGATTGCAGGACGGAACGAGTTGATTGCCAGGTATATTAAGTTACGGACCGGAAAAACGCGGACGAGAAAACAAGTGAGTTCACATATACAAGTCCTGGCCAGAAGAAAACTAAGGGAAATCCAATCAAAAATCAAGGTACGAAGACGAGAGAAAATTTTTTTAAAAATGGCAGTTGCTTCGAATATCGTCATTAGCAAAAAAAAAAAAACATTTCCTCGGATTGTTTTCTGTTTTTTAGAATTCTTCCAAAGATGAAGTCCTGCGTTTATACGGCTCTTTTGGGCAGGTACAGTATTTTTTCCTGACTTTATAATTTTTGTAGTCTTACTACTCAGTATTTTCTCTCAATTATTTACGTAGTAAGTTATTTACAGAATGATTTACCCATTAGTTACTTATTATTGCTAATTGCTGTGCTAAATTATTGCTAATTATTTACGCTAAGGATTATAATATTCATTATTTACTCTAATATTTAATCAAAATTAAAAAGTAATTTGAGGGCGTTTGGCGGGTTATTCTTGGCCAGTAGTAAATTTTTATTTATTTCTTTTTCTTTTTTTGTAGGACCAAGCAGCCAAAGAAAAGGCATTACAGACCATGTCAAGCATGTCGAGTGCACAAATTGTGTCTGCAACCTCCATGCACAACAAAGCTAGCCTTGCTGGATTGGGCCTTTCAGGTCCGGTTTCTTATCCCGCTCCGGTAAGAACAAAGCCAAACTTCCGTCGATAAAGAAAGCTGATGAAGGATTTAAAAACAAAATGACCCAAACTTTTCTATCTTAATTTTCACCGTGATTTTTTATTATTTCCTAGTTTTGGCAGCCGGGACTCCAGCCAGGCCCTTCACAAGAGTAAGTTTTGGGTCAAACTTGTTGAAAAAACTTGTTGAAAAGTCCGGACGTTTTTAGCACTTATTTTCTATTTGCAACATTGAAGGAATTTTCTAATTTTCTATTTTTTCTTTATTTATGTTACTAGCGTGAAACCGTTTGCTTCATCCCATTATGGAATGAGCAGCTTAACACCCAGTTCAAAAGGTACTCCAACTTCCGCTGCGCCCTCTACTGGGGGTACATCCAGTGGGGATATCTCCTTGTTACCTTCCGGAGCTGGTGCTTCATCCCAAACCGTACCTCCGCCTCCCTGGGAAGGTCGAGCGATTGCAACTCATAAATTACGGCTCGTCGAATTCTCCGCCTTTTTGGAACAGCATCGGGAGCAAGATACCTACCAAAAACACTTATTTGTGCATATTGGAGGACCTACCACTTACTCCGATCCTTTGTTGGAGGTAAAGAAACAAATTATAGATTCAAAAAGGAAAAGTTGCTTAAATGTTCCATTTTTCTTGGGGGAAACCTTTTTAGGCAGTGGATATTCGGCAAATCTATGACAAATTCCCTGAAAAGAAGGGAGGATTGAAAGAGTTGTACGATAAAGGGCCTCAGAATGCCTTTTTCTTGGTCAAATTTTGGGCAGACTTGAATACGAGTATAACGGAGGACGCCGGAGCCTTTTATGCAGTCACATCACAGTAAGACAAGCGAATTTTTACCTTTTAAACACCCTGGTGAATCCTTTTTTAAAAAATAATGTCTGCCAAAACCCCTTCCTTAAAAAAAACTGTGGGAGAGGCGTTCATGGCAGTTTCTTTGAGTGGTCGATTTCGTTTCGCATTGCTAGTCGCTGAACACGCAATTTCGTAATTTTTGTAAAAAAAAAAAACAAAATTTCTTTTCCAGGTATGAAAGCAATGAAAACATGACCATTACGTGCTCGACAAAGGTGTGCTCCTTTGGGAAGCAAGTCGTCGAGAAAGTGGAAACAGAGTACGCGCGTTTTGAGAACGGCCGCTTTGTTTACCGAATTCACCGCTCGCCCATGTGCGAGTACATGATCAACTTTATCCATAAATTAAAGCATCTCCCGGAAAAATATATGATGAATAGCGTGCTAGAAAACTTTACCATTCTCCAGGTATTACAAAATCAAACATTTACACTTTTTTTTTATTTCAGTTCTTCACATTTCTTTAATTTATCTAAGTTTTTTAATTAAACAACGCTATTATGTTACGACGCATTATTATATATTGTTATCGCTTCTATTTATTTATAGCCCAATTATCTAGCGTAAAAGAGTCTTTACCAAATTCGCTCTCTAGCGACAAGAATGGCGAAATCCACCATTTTAGGTACGTTTTCTACAAGGCGCGTAAAGTAAACAAACCAAAACAACAACATACAAGTTTAAGTAGCAAGAAATTTTGCTATTTAAACTAAACAAATTCTTCAGAATCTGAAATAAGAAAGGGATGTAGTAGACAATGACCGGCACTTGTCTGTTGTTGTTTTGGTTTGTTTACTTTACGCGCCTTGTAGAAAACGTACCTAAAATGGTGGATTTCGCCCCTTCTTGCCGTTAGATGGCGAATTTGGTAAAGACTACATATTCGGAATACTTATTTAAGGATCCTAAAACAGGCTTTCAGTTGTTGTTTTTTATATTTTTTATGCGGCTTCTAGGCTTAAGCCTGTTACTCTCGTTTAGTTCTTTATGAAAAGGTTTGGGGTGAAGAATTGATATATAAATTGAAACTTGAACAATACTAAGATCAATCTCTTTTTTTCTATTTTTTTAAAATTCTTTTTAATATATGGCTTGTAGACTAAGCCTGTTAGGCTGTGTTCCCACTGCTAACCTAACACCGGTGTTGAGTTAGCGTAACCCGGGTTGGCCTAACACGTGTTTCCATTGGTACATAAATAAGTAACCGGGTTAGGATTGGTATCGACTTTAACCATAGATTGATACTGGAAAGCGTTCAATCGGACTGTATTACCTTATATCACACTAGACATTTGTGAACAACAATTGAAACATAAAAACAACACAAGGAAAAACCGCATCCGAGATTTGTTACGGACGAAAACGTTACGTTTCTTTTCGTTTACAAGCTAGAATGGAGCTTTTTATCGACTGTCTCTTCTGGTCTCCATTTGATCCATTTTTCTTGGAATCAGCCATATAGGCAAAGCTTTCTAAACAACAACGGTTAATTTAGTTATAGTTTTTCAGTAAGAAACACTTTTTATTTGTACAGTTTTTATTCCACTCAACTGAGGCGAAAACGAAGCTTGGCACTAGGTAAAAGCAGCGTTTGTTTACAATACACGTAACTCCCCCTCAACTCAAAAGCGCACAACGTCTCAACCCGACTTTCCTGGGTTAACCCCATTTCAAAATTGGTTTAACCCTGACGGTGTCTAACACCACTTTCAACCCAGGTTTGGCTAGTAGAAACACTCGGGTTAGTTAATCCGGGTTAATTTCGCTCGCTAACCCGGGTTAAGATGGCAGTGGGTACACAGCCTTACTGTCGTTTTATTTCTTCACAAAAAGGGTTGGGTGTACTTCTATAGTTTATTTTATTTATTTTAGGATGAATTATTATTAATGTTTTTTATTCTTTTTATTTTTCAGATTGTAACCAATCGCGATACCCAAGAAACGTTATTGTGCATTGCATACGTGTTCGAAGTGTCTTCCTCAGAACATGGCGCCCAGCATCACATTTACCGCCTCGTCAGAGATTAAAAATCGTGTTTATTTTGGGGGAGGGTAAAAAAAAAAGCTTCTCCTTTTTTTTCCTTTCCCGTTTCATCTGGAGCAACAAAAATCCCTCTTCTTAAAAGAAAAAAGCCTATGCAGTTTTACTTGCGAATGGATGGCAGCCGCGTTCTTGTGATAATTTCGATGGAAGAGATTCTAAGCGTCGTGATCTTACTGCCGACTGTGTAACCGTCGATTTATTTCCCCTTTTTTTCTTTCATCGTCCTTTATATTACTATTTCCTTTAAGGGTGCATCATCCCCTTTGTCTTTTTTCCCTACTTTCTCTCTCTTTTTTTAAAAAAACTTTTTCTCACGTTCACCTTAACAGCTTATGTTTATCGTTCGTCGAAATTGTTGATCGATCTCACCCATGTAAGTTTTTGTGTTGGCAGCGAAGAAGCAAAAACGGAATCACGGAAAACAAAATAATATGAAGAAATCGCAACAAGAAAAACAAAAAGGAGAAAGTCCCCTGACGTTACATAGTAACTGTCGTCGTGCGTCTTTCAAATTTGTCAATTTGGAATTATTACGAATAGAGGGGCGAGAAAACGGGACAAAAAAGTCGCAAAACGCGTGTGGCGAAAGTGTTTTTGCAAAAAAAAAATGACCTTCTCCCCTTTTTTGTGTTATGTGTCAACTTTCGTCGTTTGTGCCAAGGTTTTTTATCTTGTGAGAGATTGTGAACGCGGCCATATCGGTACTGCCATATCAGTGTGTTTTTTTTCCGTCGAAGAAAAAAACACGGTGTACTTAAAGAAACACTTGGATCACAAGGTAGCTTTTGTTTCAGCGCAGACTTAAACGGGAAAAAACTAAAAGGCTGCAAAAATATTGCTGTCTCGACTCTCAAGTGCCTTGGGCTTTTTTTTTTTTTTTTAAGGAAAAATACTTTTGATTTTCGTCTCATGGCCTTGGCTATGCAAACTGAATGGTCGCTAAATGACAAAACTTTTCCCTTGAGTAATTAATAATTCTCATGGGGAAATTTGGGGGCTTTGATTTCTGTTGCTTTGCTCTTATCCCTCCAAGACAGCCAAACGTCCTTACTTTTTTCGTAAGATGTAAATTTTTGTGCAATTTTTTTTTAAAATTTTTTTGCTATCAAAGGGAGAATTTATTCTGGAAAGATTTTAAGGAACAAAAAAGAGATTACGTTTCCGAGTTTTTTCTAGAATTTTTCACCAAAGATTGATTTCAACCCTCTCCCGGAGTGTTACTTTTCTCTTCTTTATCCTTTTTTGTTTATTTTTGTTTATTATTTTTTACATTTTCTGGAAGTCTTTTGTGGAATAATTTGGTCCGTTGTGGAATTTTTGTTAAGTTTACAGGTTTTTAATTTGCACCCCGCAAAACCAGTGCTTTGACATTTTCATTTTTTTTTCTTTTTTTGTGTGTGTCGAAGAAACATTTATTTCAGTCTGGCTGTTTTGATTTTGATTGTTTCTTTTGTCCTCTGAATTTTTTGTTGTTTTCTTAATTTTCCCCGGTTGTGTTCTAAAGAAGCAGCTCTTCCTTGTGTAGCACCAAAAAAGTAACGTCGACAGTCTTCACAATCCTCAGACTCTTACAATATGTGTGGAAAACTATTTTTGATGATCGCCGTTTATTGTAGTAATGAAATTTTTGTACAGTATATGTTTACCCATGATGAAAATCGAGCGTTTCGTTCTTTCTAGATTTTTTATTTATTAAATGAGTAGGATTTCACAGACCAGAGAGAAGGGATTGGAATGCCAAAGCAATTATGCATGCTTTCAGGAAATTTATTGAAGGTGCCCCCGGTTTCGGAATTGCGAAAACCACTGGTTTTGATTCTAAAAAGTACAATATGTCGACACAGTTTGCTGTAGCAGCACGCAAATCACGTCGTTCAACTCGGAACAAGATTTCTCGAAAACGGCTTATCAGATTTAAAAGCAAACTAAAGCAAAAGTGCACAACCAAAGGACAGATTTTTAGGCAATGTATTTCTCATAGTTGCACACTTCATTTGCATATTGCTCATGTATTACACACAGGAAAAAAATTCAGTATTTTCAAAAATCCATCATATTTCATCATCAAAATTCATCATTCATCATAATTCATGATATCAAAAAGTTCATAAGTTCAAAAAAAGCTCAAGATTACTGACAGAATTTTTCTTGAAATGTAGGCTACTGGTTTTCTAAAAAAGTTGTGCCGACTTTCCCCATGCTAACCGCCTATACCGAGCTAAATACACGGGAGCCTTAAAATCTAGTTTAAAGCTGTGTTCACATTTGCTGAACGGTTTTTTGTTGTTGAAAGCAATGTAAAAAGCATTATCTTTAAAAAAAAATACCCTACTCATCACCTCCCAAACTTTTTATTAAGAAAGAGACGACGGAAACAGGCTTAAGCCAACAAGCGGTATTAAAAAAAAAAAACTTTTACGTGAAATGCAGAATTTGAAAGAAAATGTTTGTCTTTTTTCCCGATAAACCGCGAAAAGGACGAATAAATTCTATTGGTGGGTTTGTAAAAGTTTGTAAAATGGGTAGGGCTTCTTTTCGTTTCGGAAAGCGTTTTCGGGGCATTTCTGTAAAAGATATAGAAAACAAAAAACACTTATTTTTTATTTTGGAAATCCGATGTATATCGCACAGTATTTGTTCCACATTAGCTCGCCTATTTGGGATTTTACATATACAACTCCCCTTGAAACCATTACGGGAAAGAAAGCTAAACACAAATGAATAAAAAGGACGGCAAAATGAAGCACATAGTTCAAATAATAATGGTCCTACCTCAAACTTCAAAGAAATAGAAAAATAGAAGAGAGAAAAAAAAATTAACAAAACAAAAACTACTCAATCTTCGTTTTTTTCTTTTTCACCGTGAAAGGGCTTGACTTCCAATGAGTTAAAAAGTAATTGCATTACAAAAGCCCAAAAAAGACAAAACAAAAGATGGACACATTGCAAAAATATGACTACCGACCTCTAACGAAAAAAAAAAACTTTCAGTAATACCATACTAAGAAACTTAATGCTTCATTCTGTAAAAACAAAAAAAAAACACCCTTTACTCTACATCCTCTTCTGTCTCCACGTTAATGAGTTGCCCTCTGCTGTCAATCTCCCTTTGGGCGCGAGATATCGTCACTTTATCTTTAGGAGAATTGGCTTCTCCACTCTCCAAGGCAAACATCTTCATTTTCTCCTTAAAAGACATTTTCTCAGGACCAGCGGCTCGGTTGGAAGACTTTTGCTGTTGTTCCTGTTCGGCCAAACGGCGTAATCTCGGGTCTCTATTAAAAAAAAAAAGTTTAGCATAAATGAAACCAAAATTTCAAGTAAGAAAGTTCTTACTTGTAAACCTCCTGGGCACCGATCACACCTGGGGTGCTCCCCGTAAGTAAAACCGTGTCATTTTTGGGAGTGCTCAACAGATGCTCCGCCTCATTAATAAAAATCTATTGAGCCAAAAAAAAAAGTGAATTAGCGTCCTCGATGAATTATAGAAAAGTAATACTCACATCAGGGTCTTCGAAGACTTTTTCCTGGTTAGCGTTAGCGTCATAGCTCACAATGCGTCCCATTTGGGTATTGGGTTGATCATGGAAGGATACCCGTTTGCTAGTGGGCGGCGGATGAGGAGCAGGCACATGGACAGGGCCTGTGGGAGGGAGGGGTGGAGGCTGATAAGTATGTTGGCCGATATAGTCACCTTGGGGTGGCGCCGATTCCCTCTTTACTAAGAGGGAATCCAGTCTTTGGTTTGGTCCGCTGCTGTACTGGAAGTTATTCTGCTGACTGGCTCTCACTTCTTCTTCCTATCATAAATAAAATAGATATATCCATGTAAAAGAATAAGTAAAAAATTCAGTCAACTTTTGAACTCAAAAAATCGAACAAAAATACCTTCCGGCGCTGAGCTTCTCTCAAGATCCGTTCTTCAGCTTGTTGAGTAGCTTCCAACTCCCGTTGCTTTTGATGGAAAGCGTCAATTTTCCGCTGACGATCCTCGTCGTGTTGAACATTGGGATTCGCGTTCATCAACGGTTTAGGCTGAGTAATATAACTCGGAGTCATAGACACATTTGAAGTCCCATTGGCCGTTGTTCGAGTATGAGCCTGCAATTAAGAACGAAATATACAAAAATTAAGAATAATAAAACAAACACAATGAAGAGAGAGAGAAAAACTTTTCTCTCTCTTCTTCACCAAGTTTTTAGTTAGTAACTATTTAACTACTTATTTAATTGTTTAAATAAAATCCATAATAAAGTAAAGTCGTGCATCGTTAATAATTATTTAACTACTTAAATAAATAGTAAAACAATTCATAACTATAAATTCATGAAAAAAGAGGAACTCGCTGAATGAAGAATGGTTGAATGTACCTGTTGATTCTGAATGTATTGCACGGGTTGCGGCTGGCTTGGGGGTACGACATTGGGTACTTTGATCAGAGCCTGTTTTTCCCTCTCCATTCTCCATTTCCGCGCTCTTTCCACGTCTTCTTGAACCAATCGCATCATTTCTCGACGGTCCGCGCCTTCTTCTTCCTCCTCATTCTCTTCCTCGTCCTCTCCTCGACTGGCCATTTCCTGTGCCCGGCGTTGAAACTCCCTTTCGAGCCGCAGCGTGCGCAGTTGCTCTTCTTGACGCTGTCCGCGGTTGGGCATACCTTCTAATTCGGCAATCTGCTCGTCCATCCACTGTCTTACAGCTTCTTTTCTCCGCTTCTGCTCCTGGGAAAAAAATATTAAAAAATAACTCAAACTAGCACGTCTTCTCCTGCACTTTTATGCAGTAATAACAACGTTCTTTACCATTTCCTTTTCTTCCCGATCCCAGGGGTTGGTGGCACTCAACTGCACCGGTACAGCCCGAAGTAAATCGCGACTTTGCCGAAATTCCGCTTGGGAGGACATGCTAGTTACCGAGCGGGCGTTATAAAGGGGGTGGGTCGACGTCGGAGGCGGAGGAGGGGGCGGAGACTCTGCAGTAATGGTCTCTGTACCGCTCATAAGATGCCGGTTAAATTGCTTATCCTAAAATAAAAAAGGATCATTAACCTAAAAAATCAGATTCCCATAAAATGACATTTTTATTGAATTACTTGAGGATTAAAAGGGGCGTTGCCAGAGTGAGGTTGGCGGGGACTATAAGACTGATGAGTCTGACCAGGTCCCGACGATCGGATTGGCTGCTGTTGCTGCTGCTGCTGCTGATGATGAGGGTTATAACCTGCCGGCATGGGGCCGCGAGTGGGCATCTACATACCGCATAGGAAAGTAAAAATTATGAGTGTAAAAAAATCTTGAAAAATGCAAATCGCTGGTAAATTACCTGTTGTAAAGAAGAAGTGCGCACTTGCATAGGAGCTGCCATGCTAGTTGTCTGTGTTTGATACAAGGGCTGCAACATTCTTGGCTGCCGAATGATTCTAAAAAATTATAAAAAATATTATGGACATAATTAAATCTTGAATTTAAACTAGCTAAAAAATGCGGAAAATCCATTTTTTGGCGCAAAAATAATTTTGTAGCGCTAAGGCTCCCACATAGCTTAGCTTGGTTCACCCTAAATACCACAAGGTTTGCTGGTTTTTGTTCGTTTGTTTGGCAGACGTTTTGTTCAGGGTGAATATGAATGCGCATTGCATAAAACGGCGCATAAAACGGTAAACGGGCTGACAACGTTATACACACGCACTCAATTTGGGTGCTTTAAAAAAAGACACTAAAATGAGGTCGAGGATATGATATGAAGTCTTGTCGCAACAGTGATTACTAGGCATGATCGAAACGTAACATAAGTGACACCTACGTCACGCAATTTAGCGTATTAAACCAAACTATAGCCGCGTTCGTTTTGACCAAAGTTTAAGCCGACTTGAAAGTCTACCCAAGACTTCGTGCTTATAAGCGTTTTCTTTAGTTAGTCGACTTAAACTTTGGAAGTCGACTTTTTGTTTTGGTCCAAAGTCAGGCAAGTCTATAGCGTGTACTGTTTTTTTGTTGTTGTTTTTTTTT
>JAGJRP010000341.1:0-11527 GCA_022832235.1 Lepidurus couesii | reverse complement strand
TGGGTTAGTTGGGATGCAGGATTGTTAGAGCCGAGGTGGCAAAGTTATTTAATGCCTTGTAAGCGGTTGGGTCTGTGAGTATAGTCTGTGGATTAAAGTGGAGTCGAAGTTTTGATAAGTCTCTTAGCAAAATAGCTCTGGATCTATTTAAAAGTCTGCAGTGGAAAAATATGTGTCTGAGGTCTTGTTTCGAGTGATTGTTACAGGTGCAATTTGAGTTTTGTGTCTTTTTAATGCGGTAGAGGAATGATTTTGTCGGGACATGTAAGGTGTACTCTTGTGTCTAGGCTTAAACTTAACCCCGCCTCTTGTTTATATATCTCCTTTGTTGATATCGAACAATTCATATATTGCTTTTGTTTATTTTCCACAAGCACCGCCCCATGGGTGGAGCAATTGAAAACTTTTGCTTATAAGCGTTCGTTTAGACTCAAGACTTTCCAAGTCGACGTCGGTAAACTTTCAAAGTTTAGGCTAAACGAACGCTCATAAGCAAAAGTCAAGGAAGTCTGATAAGTTTAAGTCGACGGTGCAAAACGAACGCGGCTAAAGTCACTAAACGAGTTCTGCAGGGTGACAAGCAACTCCTTTCATTGTTGCTGCTTTTCATTCTTGTTCGAAAGAAAGTAACTACGCCCAACTGCCTTCACCTTCTCGAACAATGAAAACTCGATGTCACTGACGCAAACAACCCACATAAATACGTGCAATACACGTTAAATTCCCCTTAACCTCGCAAAAAAACAGTCAGTTCACCTTTCGCATAATGCAGCCTAACTTTTAACTCCCAAATATCACAAACTTAAAAAACTAAAAATCCTCCCTGCATTTCTGCACTTGTCAATTGATAGGATGCATCTAGCTCCTACAATGTTGAAACACTTTACCAGACATTTCGATAACCTTTTTAGGGAAAAAAAGTAAAAAAAAAAATAATTACTTGTCGTCCAAGTATTGGCCAGCATCGGGTTGGGAGGTCTGGTACATGGTAACGTTTTGGTACTGGCGATCTTCCTCGTGTCCCGACGGATTGCGGCCTCTCAAAGACCCGCCTCTTCCTTCCGCCAAATTCTGCACGGAGCGCGAGCGCGCATGTGCCACACTGGAGACGACGGGTAAAGTTGGTTGGGAACCAAAGCTCTGGAGCCCGTGGTGGGGAGGTTGAGCAGCTGCCGGGTCATAATGCGGATTCTGGGTATTGGGTACCATGGGTCGAGACTGTTGCGCGGGCGCCAAGTATTGACTCGAGAGCGCACGCTGCTGGGGCGGACCCAAAGTGGCCGATCCTGATCCTGCTGATCCTCCCGGAGATACTCGATCACCCATAGGCATAGAAGCCGATGGCATTTCACCTAATAAATACAAACACACACGTTAAAAACCAATTGCAATTAAATTCATTTTTATTTGTACTGTTTAGCGCTGGAACGGATTTGGAATTTTGCATTCGATTCAAAGGAAGCACATCCCTTTCACTCATGCGGCGAGGTCCATAACCGTGATAGCCTGCGTTAAGACAAACGTTTGTTATTCACTTTCACAAATTCACGAAAAAAGCGATATTTTTCAGTAATTTAAGCTGTTAATTAGCAAGACAGTCGTTAGTAATGTTTCTTTCAAGCCCATACACACAAACCCAAATCAAAAAAGCTTACCTGGGTGATCCGCATTTAAATTAGGGTTGGAAAAAGACGCGTTCGCCTCCTCTAGGGTCGAAGGGTGAGGAGGGGAGATCTGAGAGGTATTGCCTTTGGGTGGTCGATCCCAGTCGACCAACCGTTCCTGATACCCTCGTCTCTCACTCTCCATGGGAGGACTTGTAAGCGAACTGACATCTTCAGACTTGGGACGCGACTTCGGTAATGACGCTACGATCACACAGTGATTGGGGTTAAAAGCAAGCGAAAACAACAGTTAGCACAAACAAGATTGAACTCGTATGAGTTTCAACAACCAAAAAGAGCTTTCTTTCCGGGTTCAGGGCAAAAAAAAGGAAATACTAAACATGGCAAGACCAACGGAATTCCATGCAACAATATCTATAGGGTCACTCCCCCCAAAAAAAGATACCACAGAAAACCGACTTGGATCAGGCCGGACTTGCAGCGTTACTCCGGCTTGCCTTGCAGTTGAACAGCAGTGTAATGTAAAAAAAAAATAAAAAAAAAAAAAAAAAAAAATTACGTAATTCCTCTAAAAGCTCAACAAAAAGTGGGGATTTTGTGCTGTTGATATTGCAAACAATCCCGAAATCACTTAATCGTATTTAGTTGCATTGTATATAACATATAAAAAGAGATAAGTTAGTAAAAACGAGCGACGTTTCTGGGTGACGGGGCGGTGAAATGGCTGGTTAGGCAGGCTGGAGCAACGCTACGAAACCCGGCCAGAGGCCACGCGCTTCACTCGATCTTTTACTTCTCATTGCTCAGCCACCGCGAAACAAGCCGGAGTAACGCTACAAGCCCGGCCTGACCCAAGTCGGTTTCCTGAGTAACCTTTTTTCTTGGGGGCTAAATGGCCTTCATAAAAAAAAAAAGACTTAATTACCTCTAGATGATGTAGGCGACGGTTGTTGGAGCAGAGTAGCTAGACCATGGAACATGGCGCCTTGCTTTGCAACTTCCAAGCAGACAACAGGTCCGGTTCGCATCATAATTTCAGCAGCTCTGTGAAAGGCAATCAAATTACGAAATTAATTGATTTCTTATAATTATAATTATTTATTTTTAAATTTATTTTTAAGGTTTAGTTTTACTTGTCTTGGGTGATGCCAATTAAACTTTGACCGTCTACTGAAAGCAGCTGATCACCGGCTTGGAGACGACCATCCTGGAAAACGATTTTTTTTTAGAAATTAATTACAGCTCTTTAGATATTAACCACGCTAATTATTTACCAAATCAGCTGAACCGCCTTTCACGACTGACTTGATGTAAATTCCCAATCGATCCTGACCCGTTCCCTAGACAAAACAAGAAAGAGGAAATTCAACATGAGAATACGAATCGACAGGCGCAATAAATCCAGTAAACTCGTTAATTAGCTTAATAAATTAACTTAACGCCTTAAACTCAGTAGATTCAAACAATGCCACTATACCCACTAACTCAATGAACTCATTGGCCACGAAATTCAACAAATTAAAATAACCCCCCGACATTTCTGGAACAACTTTCCTTTGAAAATATTAATGCAATAAAATTCAGACACTAAAATCTAAAAAATACAGATTTTTTAAAAACTCACTCTAGCTGCTACGATGCTCAAGCCCATGGATTCAGAAGTTTTCCTTAGCTGCAGAACTTTCACTTCTGGTTCTGACGGCGGCGCCCGGCCGCTCATCGCACTCGGACTCCGCATCTGTGGCTGCAATATAATAAAAAAAGAACAAAATTATTTCCACGCACTAAATTTTGGTACCTACAGACACTAGCTAACATAAATCTAGGAGACCAACTGCTTTACCTGTGGTGACAACGCGGCTTCGCCCATGTAAATGGTCCAGAAACCTGAGGAAGTCGGCTGGGGCGTTAGGCGACACAAGCCAGCGTGCTGTAACGGCGCCAAAGTTTCTGTCAAGCCAGGCGGCAAACCACGCATGACGTCACACGAGTAACCGTCGTCTGGCAACAAAAAGGGAACGGCCAAGTAGGTGTCTTCTTCCAGGCGAATTTCCCGTCCGTCAGCTAATGCCAGCTCATCCGCAGTGTTTTCCGCTACCTAAATTATCCAAAAGACATATTTTTAGCACCAACCCTTCACATTGTACTTTCTTTTCTTCCGCCTTCACATGCTTTACCCCTTAAAGGGGGAGTACGGTTTCAAAATGAAAAAAATGTGTGTTATAGAAGAGACCAAACTACATGTTCTGGCTGAAGAACCCCAATGTCAATTATGCATATTAACCGAGTAATTAATTATTTAGTGATTTTAGCTCCACCCCTTCGGTCCAAAATTCAAATTTACCTATCCTTATAACACGGGGGGACAGTTGGCCGGAGACCTAGCGCCTTTACCTATTAGCGCATTTAAACTCGGACCTTCTATTCATAGGAGCGGCGCTATTAACTTTACTTAAAATGCTTAAACAAGTCTCTAGGTGCGTTGGTTAACTTACAAACTCAATCACAAAAAACTGACTTTTTCTTCGCGCCATCGCCCGATCGCCGTCCGGCCGGCCGAGACCCGCGCCGAGAGCTTTTGGGCAAGTTTCGGCTCGGCTTTGCAGTCGAGAGCCCGTCCGCTGGCAATGGGACCGCACGAGGCGGCTCCAACTATGCGGGTAACGCTCGCTGCATGGCGTTCAGCGGAGCCCGCAAGTGGCGACGCGAAGAAAAAGTCAGTTTTTTGTGATTGAGTTTGTAAGTTAACCAAAGCACCTATAGACTTGTTTAAGCATTCTAAGTAAAGATAATGGTGCCATCCCTATGAATACAATGTCCGATTTTGAATGCGCTAATAGAGCTTTTGCCAAATTACGCCTCTCGCGGCAAGAGTTGGCGAAAATCCGCCATTTTGAGTACATTTAAGTTAAGGTAAACAACTACAAACTGTTTTCCGTGAATAGTTTGATTTTGCTTACAGCTTTTACAAGTAACTCAGGTAAACAAACAAAAAGACACAATAAGACACAAAGACACAAAGCTAAAGACACAAGCAAAACCAATATTCACGGAAACAGTTTGTTGTTGTTTGTTTACCTTAACTAAAATGCACTTAAAATGGCGGATTTCGCCAACTCTTGCCGCGAGAGGCGTATATTTGGCAAAAGCTCTATAGGTAAAGGCGCTATAGGTCTCCGGCCAACTGTCCCCCCATAAGGATAGGGAAATTTGAATTTTGGACCAAAGGGGCGGAGCTAAAACCGCTAAATAATTAATTACTCGGTTAATATGCATAACTGCCATAGGGGTTCTCCAGCTCTTCTACAACATATATTTTTTCATTTTGAAACCTTACCCCCCCTTTAAATTAAAAAAGAAACTAAAAAATGCTTCCCTCTAAGCAAAATCAGAATCCATAATGAAAAAAAGTCCACAATAGTCTTTACCAAATTCGCCACCTAATGGCAAGAATGGGCGAAATCCACCATTTTAGGTATGTTTTCTACAAGGCGCGTAAAGTAAACAAACCAAAACAACAACAGACAAGTGCCGGTCATTGTCTATTACACTGTTTTCTTATTTCAAATTCTGAAGAATTTGTTTAGTTTAAGTAGCAAAATTTCTTGCTACTTATAGCGTTTTTCCTTGGGAACCTGGTGCAACAATTTTTGGCACTGAGTGCCAGAAATTCACTGTTGCAGCACACAATTTTGCGGCACAACACACAATTTTGTGGCATTCAGTGCAAAAAGTGCTGCACCAGTTTTCCCAAAGAAAAACGCTATCAAACTTGTCTGTTGTTGTTTTGGTTTGTGCAACAACGAAAGTCAAGCCGGTTTGACTTTTCATTATTGCTCAACAATGAAAATAATGCGCTGACTTATAGCGAATTCCATTGAGAAGCTAGTGCAACACTTTTTGGCACTGAGTGCTACAAATTCACTGTTGCAACACACAATTTTGTGGCATTCAGTGCAAAAAGTGCTGCACCAGGGTTCCCCATGGAAAAACGCTTTTAAAGGCTCCTTACAGTAAGCAAATAAGCCTTCTTTTTCGTTATTGTAACAATAATAATAAAAATACTGACCCTAACGACTGCATCAATGAGATGCTGTGGAATGGAAGGTTCATCAGTAGCAGAACGATAACGCTCCAACAAGGCCCTTAGTTGCAAGGAATTCAGCTTGAAGCACGCGGAAACCACAGATGATAATTCGTCACCATTACCCTTCGGGGCCTAAAAATGACAATTTTGTATTAGCCCAACAATGGAGTGAATTTCTCTTCAAATCATTATGAATTTTTAGTGATCTTTCTTGTGCACCTGAAGCAGGTGTGTAGCTTGAACCAAGCGCGCCAAATGGCAATCCGCCGCCAATTCCAATCCCTGTCGCTCCGCCCACAATTCGAGTCTATGTAAGCGCCGCCCTAAACGCGCGCCCCAGGCTCGAGAGCACATGTTAACACTCCCAGCTCCGCCCATGCCTAAATGTCCTCCTCCAACGCGTTCCACCCCCAACAATCGATTGAAGATATGCGCATTGAGCGAATGGAACAATTGCGAAAAGAGCTGGATGGTCAAAGCTGCGTTGAGACGGCAGCGTCTCAGCAAACCCATGCATGACGTCAGCACTGACAACACCTAGAAATAGAGAATTAATACATTCAATCCACCCAATTTGTTAAAAACCAATAATTCGAGAAACTCCAGTCTTTGAAAATTAAATCAAATCAAATTCAAAATCAATTGGGTAAAGCAAACGAATGGGTACAATTTGCAAAATAGCTCTCTTACGGGTGCAGTTGCGGCTTCATCATCAGGTCCGTCCTCTTTTTCGCTGACCATTGCGGGCGTGGCTTGCAATAGCTCGGCCTGTAAGGCGTTGGTCAAGCTGCGGAACGCTTGTTCGACCGCCTCGGCCAGTAAATCCTGTCCATCCAACGAAAAGGCGCAGATGTGTCGGTCGCATTTCAAGAAATGGAGCAATTCCGAAGCATTTGCCATCCAAAAGGCCAAAGAACCGGGATCGGAATAGCGTTCTTGGACCACCGCTTGAATCATGGCTCCGACTCGCCCCAACAGTAACGTTAAGCGATGGGCGCGCTCCAACGGGGTCAATTCGGGCCGGAAATGGGTCGAGGCACGATGTCGCGCGGCTAAGTAGATGGCGTAAGTGGGTGCGAGCTTAAACTGAGTCCCCCTGGTGTCCAATCCAGGGACTAAAGCGTGTAAAAACCCATCTTCCGTCTCTTCCGGCAGTTCCAAGACCGCCGGAAGTATCGGGTCGGTCCCTCTCGTCGGATAACGATCATAATTGGCCGATCTGGGTGTGAAAGTAACAAACTTTTAGGGGTTTTCTCCCTATAGTCTCCAATGGCGTTAGTGTAAGCGACAAGTTGGAAAAAAGCGACGGATATAGAAATTAAGTTAGTAAGAGAACGGAACCTGGGATTATACTCCGAGTTGGGGCGGGGCTTAGGCTTAGGTCGTCGGCGAGCGCGATCAAGGGGTTCGTTAGTTTGCGTGGACATTCTCCTCCACCTGTTACCGAGTTTTGACCGAAAAGGAAAAACATGCGTAAAAGAAGAAGATTCGTGCACATACGTGCTCATGCTCGAACAGTCTTTCCACCAAAAAGGACACAAAAAAGAATAGAAAAAAGGGTAGAAAAAGGCTTACCGTTCGGCGGCTAAGTCTGTAGGTCGATTGGACGAGTTTCCGGAATCGTAACGAGTCCGGACACGTTCTTCTTGGTTTGGGTCGACAAACCGAAAGTTATGGGCCTGGCCAAACCTGACGACACTCCCATGCTGCGCGACAAAATGAATGGAAAAGCGTTACTTCAATAAGGCTAACTTAAAAATATGTCCCAAGTCAATAAAAACTGCTTAAAATCTAACATCTACCAACAATAATTAACTTAACCAATAACAACAATTACTTAAAGTTTCAATAGAGCTTTTGCCAAATTACGCCTTGGCGAAATCCGCCATTTTGAGTAGTACATTTAAGTTAAGGTAAACAAACAACAACAAACTATTTTCCGTGAATACTGGTTTTGCTTTGTGTCTTATTGTATCTTTTTGTTTGTTTACCTTGGCTACTTGTAAAGGCTGTGAGCAAAACCAATATTCACGGAAAATAGTTTGTTGTTGTTTGTTTACCTTAACTTAAATGTACTCAAAATGGCGGATTTCGCCAACTCTTGCCGCGAGAGGCGTAATTTGGCAAAAGCTCTATTGATCCTTTAATGTATGATACGTTCTTTAATAATTTAATTAAAATCGACTTAATAATACCCTAATTTAATAAAGAATCGACATTAAATAAATAAAGAAAACTTGGAACTTTAACACCTTCACCGAATGATCAACTTACTTACTTTAATAAAAATACCCCAATTTAATTCGATACAATTTGGAACTTAAACACCTTCCTTGAATTAACTTAATTATTTAAATGCAGTAGATGCCGCTTATTCTGATCACTGGTTATTAGAATCAAATTTATGGAATCGCTTTACGGAATCAAATTTTAAAGGATCGATTCAAAATGACGAATTCATAGCATTTTAATCGGTTATTAGAATTAGTTTCAAAAGAATCTTCACACGTACAGTAACAAAAACTACAGTAGTGATTGCTACAAGGACTTTGCATTGACCAATGACATTGCTTTTACGTCGTTTTGACCAATCCTGGTATTTCCAGCCTACTATTACACTTGGATGAAATCCCTTCTAAATTCCCCAGTCAAATAAATGAGCAGGTTATTCAGTTGAATGACCAGTTCCTTTAATTGACTGGGAAAACTTGAGCGGATATCGTTGAGAACCCTACCTTGGTGTAGGAGCAGGCTTCAAAGGTGCAGTTGTTATACAAAAATGGCGACGAACAAGAAAAGAGTTGATTTAAATCTAACAGAGAAGTTGCAGCTCATTGAAACTTAGGAAAAGTTAAATACAAAAGATTGGCCACAAAGGGTAGTGGCCGTTAAGTTAGGAATTCCTCAAACATCTCTAGCAAAATTGTTGACAAACCGTTACGAAATAAACAACAGTGGGTGTAGTGAATCTAGAAAAAGGAAACGTGTGGGAAAGTGTAAAAAAAAATAGACTATGCTTTGTTTCTTTGGTTTAAACAGCCAGTTCGTTTCACGTGCCGATTAATCGTAGCATTCTATTGCACACTTCCCATTTTCGGTTATTGGAATCTCCTTTCAATAGAATCAATATTCTCTTGACAAACGTGATCACAATAAGCGGCATCTACTGTACAGTACCTTTAAAAAAACGACCCCAACAAATCGCGCCGTCCTAATGGCCCGCAATTGTGAGTCTTGGTAACAGCACTACGGACCACACGGACGGTTATTCGCACTTCGCAGGACTGTTTCCAGATGCGCACTTGCGTGCCATTAGGACAGTATGGTTTGTTGGGGTGGTTTTTTTGAAAGGTGCTGTAACCTTAACACCTTCACTGAATCAACTTAATTACTTTAATAAATCGATTTTTTAGCAATGTAATACCTTAAAATATCTTACCGATAATTGGTCTAAATAACTGACCCAAAGTCAATAAAAATCTAAGAAAATTCCTTACGTGAAGTATCGTCGTTTCATAGATACGTTGGCCATTGACATAAGTGTCGGCTTGGCGACTGCAAGGCGTCAAAGTAATAATGCCCTCAGTGTGAGCGATGACACAATGACGTGCTTGAATCTCGGTGCCAAACAATGTAAGTGATTGTCCTTGTAAAGATCGTTCCGAGCCCACTTCTGTCACATTAGGTTGCAACACATGGCGTTGGGCTTGATTCTGCCGTACCTCCGATCCATCTAAACAACAAAAAATAATAAAAAAAATTATTCACTACCAAAAAATAAAAGGTAAAAAAAAAATCAAAAAATAAACACTACCAAAAATAAAATTTTTTAAAAAATTGGTACCAAAAAATAAAAGGAAAAATTAAAAATTATTCACTACCAAAAAACATTGCAATTGTGCCATAATGAATGTAATAATCTAATAGTAATAGTCTAAGTGACACTCTTTAAACACACGATACAAATTAACGGTAAGGATTAAACTTGAAAATTAGTTGCGTTCTTGTATTCATATTTTACCCAGATTCAGTTCCAATAAATAGGGCAACCGATCCGCGGAATCCATCACGGATTCATTTTCCAATCCATTTCGCGAACTGGCTCCACTTCCGGCACCTGTTCCGGGCTTTTTCTTCCGTCGACGAGACGCGTGTTCTGCCGGACGTCTTCGCACGTGGAACATCAGCGGACCTGTCAAATAACAACACTTAATTGATTAAACTCTTCGATCTCAACCTCAATCTCTGTCTGTTGCTAAAATCCACGTTCAAACTTCCAAACTATCGAGTTAGTCGGAATCTTGGCGATAAATCAATACCGTACCTCCCCCTCCCTCCGCTCAATTAGCTAAAAATACCAACTATTTCCCCACCCCCTTGAGCCTTTTACCCACCCAATAAAACCTCCACTTCTGTCCGACATCGTGTCCGATGGGTATTGAAAGACCACATGCCAATCATGGCTTGCTGATACAAGTCATGCTGAAAAGGGGGAGCAAGAGCCAGATAACCACTAGATTGCAGGTGCAAAAGGGGGTGCAAACTGGGAAGGGCAAAGGCAAGGTAACTGGAAGTAACACACGTTCCTAATATGGTATATACCATGTTTTGCCTGCTTCCCCCGCCTCCTGCGCTTTTCAAAGCCCGTTGCCTAGCAACGTCGATTGTTGTCTTTTACGACGCGACCTTAACTCATCTCAAGTATACTCGTTAGTAGGGGGAGCATACAAAACAAGGACCCCCATTAGGGACATGCGTGCTCCCATGCATAGCAACTAAAAAACACTAAAAGCTCCTAAAAGGTCATAAAAAAGACCCAAATTGACTCACAGAATTGGAAGTTTTACTGAAAATCAAATACAAATCGTTTTTTTAAAAAACACGCGATTTTTAAGATTTTTTTTTGCCATCTAAATAAGAACAAAAAATAAATCATATTAATTAGCGTAATTAGGATTTTTAATGAAAGACCTACATTTTTTAGATTTTTTTATGAAAGAACCTCAATTTTGAGCTCATTAATACGGGAACGGGACTCTATGGAGAAACGAGAAAGGCTTTTCCCCGAGTTGAAAGGAAGACTGAGACTAAGATTGAGATCTGTGAAGGGTAACCAAGGGTAAAGCTAATCTAATCAATTAACCCATTTACCTTGGGACGGAGGATGATTCATTAGAATGGAAAGAGGGCACTCATCGTCATCCAATATGTATTCCCGTTCTCCTGAGAATTTATCAGGGCTTTCGGATCCATTACTTGCCATAACCTACGTCAGTCCGGACAAAAAGTTTTAAAAACAATAAAGAAATAAGAAAACAATAAGAAATGAATAAAAGGGGCGCGTTTTTCTTTTAAAGGAGGAGACAGACAGAGGATAAAATAATAAAAAGTTTCATTTAAACCTGGACTAAACAGTAGTTTTGGGGATCTTCTCTCAACAATCCATATTTATCGAGCATTTCCCGGACGACAAAAGCGGCATTATCGCGGACGGATAAGAGTAACGTTTTGTAAGGCACGTCTTTACACAAGGATTCGCCGTAAATCTTCAAAGTTCCCCCAGTATCAGGTCCACCGTCTTTGCTTCTAAAAGCTTGTAATTTCTTTTCCAGTTTTTGCTGACGACGACGACGCATCACTGCTTCGGGATTGGAAATCGAGCGCGTGAAACTCGTCTCCGGCAATTCTAAAATCAGAAGAAAAAAAAATTAATAATGACATTCTTATGGACTCAAACCATTTCATTATTGATCTCCCACTGCCTATGACGTCACCACTAACTGCATGCTTTCAAATAAGTCATATAATTTACTTA
>JAGJRP010000340.1:0-52387 GCA_022832235.1 Lepidurus couesii | reverse complement strand
CTATGGTTAAAGTCGATACCAATCCTAACCCGGTTACTTATTTATGTACCAATGGAAACACGTGTTAGGCCAACCCGGGTTACGCTAGCGGTGTTCGGTTAGCAGTGGGAACACAGCCTTTGGGCGCCCTAACACCAGTTTAACGCCGTAATTTATAAAATTTTGGTACGCACTTCCGTACTGTGCGTATCGCTGGCTACGCCACTGAGTCCTTCACATAGGTATCAGTACCTCCAGTATAAACAGCACCTAAGCAATTAAACCCAGTTTTAATAGAGACATACTATATCAATTATATATAACTAATTATATACTACTTAATTATATTATATATTCGACTTAAGCCTTCCTAGCCGTGCCTAACTGATTGACAATTTAAGAATTGTCGCTTTTTCATAACAGAAACAAAATTTTCTGTTCGAATAACAAAGTCAGGATGAAATTGAGACTGGCCATGGTGACTAGCGAGTAAAATCTCTACCGTATCTCATATCAATTGTTCCTCTTCAACTGAAGAGGCCATGAGCCTTATTTAAATGCAATAAAAAATACCTTTCCATTTCCTAAACGGTGACAAAAATACTGACGACCAGGTATTACGGAACTTAAACCCTGCGTTGTGTTTGTTTTTATTAGAATAAGTTCGACTTAAAGGAAAGACTTTATTTGTCAGCAAAGGCGACGCACATAACAAAAAACAAGAGAGCAAGAGAGGGATTGTAAAGGAGTAGGATGAAACATTGAACTGTTGACTGGGAATCGAAACGTTATCTTCCCGAATGCGGAGTCCTCATGTCTTTTATACCGGGGAAACTAAAGCGTTGTGACACGTGTACAAAAATGGATAGAAAGGATGGGCCTGCTTGTGACTGTTCGGACTACTGTCTGTTTTCGCCTATAGTTTAGTTACTCTGTAGTTATTCTGTACAGCGGAATCCGCTTATTTGAATATAGGGACCGGACGGACAGTATTCAAATATGCGGAATATTCAAAAATACGAAGTTGCCTATATATAGTATGATAAAAATACGAAATGAAGGAGATAAGAGTAAATCTGTACTATCCTTAGTCAGTTAGTCAAGTTTTAAACAATGCCTCTTTTGAAAAAAATCCATGATTGAACACTGTTTTGCGTTCGTATCGTTTGCATTGTATACAATAATGTTTTTAAGTCGTATAACTGCTCATATCCCTTACAACCCGTAGTTCTATAAACCGACGAACAACATCAATTGCCTGCAACGTGGACGCTAATGATGGTGGAGGCATAAGTTCGGATACTGACTCAAGCCGAATCGTTGAGCAATTGAACCCTGTGTATCTTTTTTTTTTTCCTAGAAGATTTAACACTTTCACTCGCTGAGCTAAAGAAACTTGTGTTCTTTCTTTCGGACATGTTTGCTCCACCCTTTTAACTTCGCGACTAAACATAAACTTGGCAAATTGGATTAATTAGTCAACAACGGTGTCGTTGACGGTGTCGTCAACGGTGTCGTCAACGGTGAAAGGTGAGGGTGAAGGGTTTTAGCTTTATTTGGGGCATATAATAACCTTTGGGGCATAAGAACCAGTTCCCTATTCATATAGACGAAGTTATTCAGCATTGTAAGATATACAGCGGGGCTTTAAAATGTTTTTAAAAAAAGCGGAACATTCAATTAACCATTGTTCAGTAAAACGAAGTACGTTTACATTAAATTAAATGAGACTAAAACGGGACCGTAAACTTTTCATTCAATTAGGCGGAATATTCAAATAACCGTTACTCAAATAAATGGAATCCACTGTAGTTTCGCAGAGCTGCATTGCGTTCGGTTTGAAACGAGCGCACTCGCTCGCGCGCTTTTTTATAATATGTCGAGCGCGCTCGCTTTCCACTTGCAATTTTTTAAAGGGAGAGTAAGGTTTCAAAATGAAAAAATATATATTCTAGAAGAGACCAAACTATATGTTCTGGCTGAAGATTATGTCAATTATGCATATTAACCGAGTAATTAATTATTTAGCGGTTTAAGCTCCGCCCCTCTAATCAGAAACATCCATTAATGATTAAATTAGTAACAAACCTCAAGCAAGCTTAGTCCTTTTCTAACAGGTTCAATTTTCCTGATTGTTTTATCCGCTTTTTCCCCAATTTCAACCATGTAATAGTCAGCAATCTACCCAAGTTAAGAGTGGAACGCAAACCCACTCAGATTGTAGATATCGAAAGAAAGGCAATAGGCGTAAGCCTACGCCTTACAATACATTAAAATAAACTCAAGTGTAAAGGGTGTTATTGCTAAAGACTAAAAACGTCTCGTTTTGTAAATAAATGTTAAATAAAGTTAGAATACCTAGAGAAAGACCGCCCCATACTAACGACAAGACGACAGGATGAACTATCGAATAAGCTGTGCCAACGGAAGATTGGATTGTTGGTGTTATTGGGACACTAGCACGCCTCAAGACCTTAGCACCTTGGAGGAAATTGGGATTAATGTTGTATTCTAGGACAAACTATCATGAAAAGCGTGCTACTCCCGATCGGACGACCTTTTAGCTTAATTTACCGTACGCACGAAATAAAGGCGCTTCCCAGAACAAACCCCTCTTTTACGAAATGTGGAAATATAACATGAAATGGTATAACGCGAAACGGACCGCTAAACAGTTTTCCCATTGGTTGAGGGCGTTGGTTCGTGTTTTACTGACAGAGCAAAAATGGGAATATTTTAAGTCAATTGCCAGAAATCCAACATTGTTTAATTTGCTTGTAAGTTTATCTAAGTTACTGATTTATTATGTTACATTATTTTAAATATTTTAATGTATTACGCTAAATTCAAATTATATTTATCCTGAATTCGAATAGGTCATGTTACGTTAGTGAAGGTTCGGGTTGGACACTTGTTTTTCAAGTATTCTTTTAAAATTGAACATACAATGTTTCTAAGCTTTTAATTTCGCATTTTACGCAGGTCCGAAAGAAGAGGCGAAAATTTGAGGAAATATTATATTATTGCAAGTCGCGGCTCTGATTGGAAAATTTGGCAAATATAACGCTAATCTTACGAAATTTGCGTTTAGAAAACACTCTTTTAATGCACTGTTGAAAAAAGGGGTAGTACCTTGATTTATTGCACTTTGTAACGAATAGGTTTATGATGATTATGATTATGAAGTTATGTGCTTATTATGCTATGGTTATGTGGGTTATGATGCTTGAAAAGCAGAACTGCTTGCTTCGGACAGTTTGACAAAGATGGCGATGGCGTTGTTTTATGAAAATTTTCTCCTCTGCACCTACTGTAAATCTCCCCCTCTCTATTTGCCAATGTTTACTAAAATAAAGGCTGTCGAAACGGCAAAGATCACATCACTGTGCAGTAAATCGGCGTATCAATTTAAGTTAAAGTTATTTACAAATTCAGTTTTTTATCAAAAGTAAGTAATCCTATTAAGTACTTCAACTCCAATTGCGTTATTATAACGTAATATCTAAACCCGAGCCGAAGCGTCACATATTGCTATGGCTACAGTTGGTGCAACGAAAATGAATGCGAAGAAGACTAAGTGGGCTCTGGACTATAGTAACAGGTATTATAATATATATGTATTCGAATTAATAAGCGACAGCGGTGACACGGCCAAGGCTTGTAGTCATGAAACCGTCAAAGTAGAAAGTGAGAAAAATAAAAAAAGAAGACAAGAAGGCATGCAAAATGATGATGTATCTTTCCAATGATGTATCTGGCTAGTGTTACTAACCGCTTTATGGCTAACTGGTATAGCACACATAATTAGAAGATAATTTTAAAACAGTCAAATACTTTATGCTTTCTAGTTAGTTTCCTAACGTAAAGGGCAAAAGTCGAGTGAATAAAACAGTAAATTTGGATTAGGTCAAAGCGAGATAGCCGCCATTTGAAAAGAAGGAGGTTCATTTGAACTGAATACTTATAGAGGATGTAAGAGAAGAAAGAGATGGTTGGAGCGTTTTGAACTCATTCATGTTTGCTAGGTATCATCTATAAGCAGGTTTCTTTAAAAAAGTGAAATGGGTCTTAAGCTAACAAATAAAGTAGCGATAGTGTTAATAATAATAATAGTATAGAAAGGTAAGATAGATTATGTTGGGTTTCTTTACTTTACTCCATATCATATTTACTACATTAATCACAGCCATAATGTTTAGGACGAAGAGTGACCGACTTGAACTTCCATCACCGCCCGGATTTTCTCCGCAAGTGGCTACTGCAGTTGCAGAAGGAAACAAAGAAACAGATGCAAGTTTATTACTCAAACGTTCTTGGGATGTGGCTTTGCAGCCGTTGAAACAGGTTGCATTTTTCTTTAAAAATAAGTTATGAAAACGTGACAGATTTAATTCTTAGGTGCCAATGAATCTTTTCATCATGTACATGGCGGGCAATTCCATATCAATCTTCCCAATTATGATGGTTGGCATGATGCTTGTTAGACCCGTTCGTGCGCTTTTCGGAATGAGTCAAGGTTGGCAAAATTAGTACTTTTACTTTAGATAAACTAGTATTATTTTTTCCCTTTTCAACAGTCTTCAAGGCTCTGGATGGCCAACATGCTATTGGTCAAAGACTAGTCTATATGCTTGGACAATTAGTTGGGATAGGCCTAGCGTTGTGGAAGTGTCAGTCGATGGGTTTGCTTCCTACACATGCGTCAGATTGGCTTGATTTTGTAGAACCTCAGCAACGCGTAGAATATTCGGATGGCGGTATTTCTATCTTGTAGTAACCCATCATTCCCTACTAACGTAAATCTTTCTTGAAATAATTTACAACTTGAATAGAATATGATTGCCATGTGTGAAAATGTAGTTCCGAAAAGAGACATCAGTGTATTATGAGGTCCCCTGAAAATGTACTGATGCGATTTTATTCATACTCCTGTCTACAAATAAGTTTTTGATACTTTTTTTTAACAAAAAGTTGCTTCTGCAAGTTAAAAATAGTATACTCATGCAGCGTGTTATTCCGACTTAATTCTAGCTGAAAGTTATTAAAAAAAACAGCGTGCAACGATTCGAACAGTGAAAAGGAGTGTTCAAGACACCCGCTTCTTGGATCATACAGCTACACACAGAGAAAGGCCTATTATAGGTATGCTGCGGTGCGTAAATATAAAAGGTGGTGCTGTCGTAGATTTGGCCATAACGATGGCGGTGTTTGTTTACAATCGTCAGCGTTTCCGTGGTTTGGCTTTTGTAGCACTTGGTCCAAACAAGGTCTACGACTACATGGGAAGCAATGGTGCAAAAGTGCTCCTTCCCAGGTTGTAAAAAAAGGCAGGAAGAAAGGGAAGAAAATGTTGCCTCTTTCGTACGTACCTTAATTTTTTTTTCTTATCACTTATGTCAGCAGTTACAATTAAGCTCCGTGATATGTTATTTTGAACAGATATTATCCATGGGCTAACACAGACTTGATTGGGTAATGGAAAAAACGTTGTAGGTACATTCAAAAAGCACACAAATGGCGTTTGGCCACAACAATGGCGGCTGAATTTGACTTCTGCTACGCACAGCCGTCTATACAGACAGCCAGACCATATCTCAAGTGTACAAGTAACCAGTAACGAACTCCGTTTGGTTATAGTTCTGGAATGGGACGTTTGTGACGCTACCGCCAAACTACATCAGCGCCCAAGTGTTGCTCTTATGCACTACATTATCATACGGCGGCAAGCTCAAACTGGTAAAAAGTGTAAAACATGACCAGAAACTATACTATATACAAGACAGAGTAAAACTACATGGGAGCGTGGTATGATTCTACTCTCGGAAAGATAATATTATTTCTGAGGGTAGGTATGGAAAAATATTCGTTTGATCGCCTTCTAAAATGTAAATTTCCTTTCCTTTTGATATGCATAACAGGCAGCGTAGCACTGATTTAGTCGAGAAAAATTCTAGCCACCTACAATTTTCTTTGCGTTTTTACCCTCATCGAAATGCAAGACCGAACTGTATCTGAAACTGAAACAAAACCCCTGCTCTGCTATATATGATAGAAAAAAACACTATTCAAAACGAGACTCGTGCCAATTCTAAACAAACTTACAAACACATGAAAGTCATAATTGAGTTTGTTTTACTTTGCTTTTTGACTATTAATAGGAATAATCGAGGAAGCCCGAAATGTAATACACCTTCTTTCAACAGCATCCATATAAATTGTAACTTGCATCCCCCGCGCTATAACCTAATAAAGTCATGTGGGTTCTTAAAAACTCAAATTGGGTGAAATACCCTTCCTCCTGTGCGGGGCTAAAAAAGACGCTCGCTTAACCGTATCATAAATCATCCATTGGGTTGATCACACTCAATTACAAAATGCCGTTCAAGTAATAAAATCCAGCCGTATGGAAGATGTGTGGGGGTTCCACCAAACCCCAAATGTGTTCCTCTAAATTAGTCTATATATTTGTTAGCGAATACATCAAAGCGTCAGCTTTACTACGCCACATGGAGGATGAAAACAGTCAAACTTGTAATGAAACCTTTCCTGTGCGTTAGTTGTTACCTAGCAATTTGTAATAAAAGAGTTCAAACCAAAAAACTAAAGGCTGAAATAAAATTGAAACAAATCTTTCGTGACCAATACTATACATTGAATTTTTTACTTGTAGAAAACTTCGTTTTTGCTTGTCAGCAAGAGTTTCTGCTCAAATGCACTCATGAAATAAAAGCCACACAGAAAAAAATACTCAGGAGTTCATACATAAAATAAAAACGTAACTGTGAGGAGGGAATTGAATAAAAACGCACGCGCCGTTTTACGGAACAGCAAAAGGATGCGCTGTGTATTCGTTCTACTACAACATGTGCTGTGGATTGCCAACTCGCCATACCAATATCACAACCAACCTATAAATACCATTCCACTGCATCCACTCTCAAGTATTCCTATCGGTATAACTTTCGCACCTGTAAGTTGAGCGACTGGCTACGAACAAATAACGTGCTGCCAAGGTCACCCAGTGATCGTACAAGCTTCCGCTATCTGTCAGACATCAAGAGCCTGTGCATCGCGGTGTTCAATCGGGTAATCTTTCAAGCATTACATACCCCATCCCTACTCAAAACCTATTGCGAAACACACTACCCAAAACTGGTGCACATCACATATAGACTGCGGTATAGTCAACTGCTTGCAACCAGTATGTATATAAGTTCCACGTAAAGAATCGTCGCTTAAATTTAAATTAGAGATAAGCATAGAACAAGGTTCGCTTGTTCTCTTCAATAGAGCAGACTGGTGAATATCTAATCCGAGAAAGCGTCTTCGTTTACTCAGATTGCGAAATATTAGGCTTTGTTAATAGTCCGAACTTGGTCTTTATATCGTACGTACACAAATCCTTTGGATAGTTTCCGTACCAGCTTCTTGATTCCGAAGACAAGAAAATTGGCATTTCACTCGAAACAGCAAAGACTTTATTTTTTTTCGCCATCGCTCCATAAATAATGGAGGGCTATATAAGAATATTTTTTAAATACCTTTTCCATTTGTGAAGGAAGTCCAATAAGCACACACAGTAATAGCTCAGGGCCTCTTTATAATGATTATGCCCAAGTTTTGTATTCCATGTATCTTCTCAATTGGAGGATCAATGTATTACAACGTGGATATAATTATTTCTCTTTTCGTAGATTGTTTAGCTCCAAAGGTAAGGGGTTTTTCGCTAAGGAACAAGGGAAAGCTAAAATTAAGAAATAAAATAACAAAAGGTTTTATGCTCGGAGGTTTGTCTTAGGACTTTCGGATATAAGCGTAGAGATCTCAGAAGTTATGTCGTCACTCCGATGCTTTCTAGCTCGACATCCCAAGCCTCACTTTGTTGCATGGCAATGGAAGCCAACAGTTTCAAGTGCTGATGTTGAACTCGTTATCGTAATAAGGATTACCTAGGCGATGTCAGTCAAGCCAAGTTTAAGATTTTTGAGGGCTGCGACTTTTTTTACCTTGCCGCTTTGCCCCCCAAATTCGAAAGTCTAAGAAAGCGACACGAAAACACCAAACAAAATACACAACTTACGTAAGACACAATGGTCAAATATGTCAAGATGGAGAGAAATAGCCTACATTGTTCTTTCGGAACTTCAACTCCCGATAAAAAGTTTCGGTTGACGTCAACGATTCCCTGAACCAAAACATAAAATAAGAAAATGGGAAAATATAAGATTACTTTAAATGAGCGAAGCTAGAACCAAGTCGGAACGCATTAATTGCTCAGGATATAAAATGAAGAGTGAGAATTAAAAGAGTATCAAGTCTTAACACAAGAGCGTTAGGGAACTTATAACCAGCGACTTTTCCTATCATCCGTGCCATGATTCCAAGCACGTGCCTAGTCCAGTTTACAAGTCCAAAAGTCATTAAGGTGTAATAGTATTACAGCAACTGGGTTTGTTTAAGATGGTGAACGTGTTTTAGTTATTTTTTGTACTTAACGCCATTTTCCTGAATTTCCATCGAACTTTTTCAGTGCATATAGAAACATTTCTCGAGGCTTGTAAAGTTACCTAAGCAGTGGTTGCCACACAACCTTTAATCCTGACAAATTGTACGGCTAAAAAGCATCCAAAGTTTAGTCGCATAAGGATGGCTGCTTACACAAGCTCAACATTCCTTTCCTGCCTTACTACGCTATCTGGTTCCTGCCGAATAATCCCTTCGAATTTCGACTAGAACGAAAAGTTTAGCTATGATCTCATCTCGAGCTCAATTGAAATATAACCCAGAAAGTTCCTTAAACCCCCCAAAACCTGCGCGATCCAGATTGGAGACTTCTAAGGATAAGGGAAAGCAACACAAATTTTGTAAAAAAGATTAAACAAATAACTTTGCAAATGTCAACCGACAAAACGATGACCGGATATGCACCGGTAATCTCTGGACAATTAAGCTTTACCTCGAGCCTCCACGACAGTGTTAGTTTATGATAGGGTATCTTTTTTTGTGTGTATGGGGGTGTTCGTCGGGAAAGGTGTTAATTTCGCTCTTTATCAAAGGTATTTCTGCCATACAGTCTACTATACCGGGAATTCCACCGTCTCCCACGCGTCATGACGTGGAACCGGTAAGATAATTCACACCTTGTTTTATGAACACGACATGGGGGACTGGGAAATCCGTGTTCTTGTCACTGTAAAAAAGTTCACAAAACTCGAGATAGCAACCTATTAAGATCGATGAGGAATGAAAAATAAATAAGAAAGCTAATAGAAGACAGAAACAGATTAGAAGTTATATCGAAACTCTACTTGAGGACGAATATATTGGCAATTTCAGAGCATTTTTGTTTTTTTCAACTCAACCAAGTTATTGCACCAGATTCAGAGGATTGCGAGATGCGCCCAGGCTTGATAGAGTGTTTAAACACAGGATCGCCGCCCGTTCAGGCCCCGATAAGAATTTTATAGAGCATACGGAACTTCCGCGCACGGGGCCGAGGGAGGAAGATATAAAAAGGAGAGAGACTGGATTCACCTTAGCTAAAAGCCTGTGTCAGTTGCAACTCAACTGGAGCGCAGAAAGACTTTGATCCTGTTTAAAACGTGATTTTTTAGTGCGACCTTAACAATTGCTTTCTTAAACCATATATTGTTGGCTATAGAACCCTTTGCGAACCGGAAATCTTTGGTATCTTTTGACCTTCGCAGAGCGGCAAAAGATTTTCTCTATAAAAGCACGCAAGAAGTGGTTTATCCGACAATTATCCAACGTTTTCCATTTTGCGCCCGTACAGTGACTGTAGCCAAGCAAATTATGTTTCGTACAAATTACTGCATTATTGCCTGCACGATTCTGGTGGCTTGGACAGTGGCCTCGGAAGCATATCCATGGAGGTAAGATTACCGTTCTTATACTTTGGAACCTTCGCTTTTATTTTAATGTTACCGCTTTTGTTCCCATTCTTAGCACTAAATTAATTCATTAAAGCTTCACACTTGTTTCCTCACCATTTGCATTGAATAAATTCAAGAGCACGCACGCTAACTGTGAAGTGACACGGTTAGGAAGGGGGGGGGGGAAGAGGAACGACTAAATGCAGAAGTTGTGTTTCTATAAATTCAGGACAACACTATATTACAATTGCTTTGCTAAAGTGTTAACGTTCTTAACAGTCATCAAAAAGCCAACTTTCCGCACCCCATTTTTACACGTCAAAGTGCAAAGTTTTGAGTATACTGAAGAAAACAGGACAAATGTTAGCACTAAATAATTTTTTTAATCAAGAAAAAGCTCATTTAGAAAAAAAATGCTATCGTTTACAGTGTTCAGTGCTCCCCATGCACGTGCCCATTTTTAGAATTTTCATTGAAAATCAACCTGAAGATTAATTGCAGCTATTAATATTGTATCCGCTAATATTTTTGTGTGGTTATTTTTATCCCAACAGTCGTGTGAAACGTGTCTCGGATCAACGTTTGGCCGAACTAGAAACCCTCTTCGCTTTAGCCGCTCGTATGAAAGGACGTTTAGTCACTGTCCCAATTGGCTACGGACTCGTCGATCCCAATAGAGCGTAAGTTGTGTTCCATGTCCCAATCTTTGGTATTCAGACAGACAAACAGACAAACTAATAATTGATGAAAGAAAAACGTTTCGGGATTCCATAGAAACAGAAACTGATTCTGTGGGAGCTAACCGAGCCCCCAATTTTAACCCAATTTGGTCCAGATTCCTTGATAAAAGCGAAGCAAAAGTTTCCATAACTCCGAGTGCCTTGAGCAACTTTGTTAGCTCTAAGATCGTAAGCCATTTACTAGGGATCCCCTAAAAAATTGCTTTCGCGCGGCATTTTTCTTGTCCAAAAAAAGAAAAAAAAAAGATGGGCGCTAATCTAGAAAGCTGGAGAAAAAAATTACGAGTGTTAGTCGGGAAAGCTGAGCTGCATACTAATGATTTATTTTTATCTTCATTTCATATGCACAGAGGCAAGAAAAAACGCTCCATCAATGCTGTGGAATACGACACACCTGCACAGCTGATGATGCCGGGCAGAGAGGAGGATTCGGCCTTTCCCTATGCAGAAGAAGCAGGAGCAGAAGAAGGAACATTTCAAGAAGACGAACAACTTGACTTCCAAGATGTTGCGGCAGACGATCATTCTTTAAAAGACGGCACTGCAGCAATGGCATACCGAATTAACCTCCCGTCCTCCTTACGACGAGGACGGGCACCTTATTACGACTGGCGAGCGATACTTCGGCAGCTTGAAAAGCCAAACAACTTTGCCTAATGTATAGCTTCTATATAAAAATTATTTATTCATAACTTAATTTGCCAAAAGTATTCCGCATATATATAAATATATACGTCCATTATTATTCCTATAACTAGGGTTCCTTATATTTAGAACAAATTCATTGTTTAAAGTATTTATACCTGCTCTGCTGGATTCCTGTTTCTGCCGTTTTGCGAGTGAACGCAAAAGTCCTGTTCAATCAAAAACGAAAAGCCACGTCCTATTTGTTAATTTCCCTTGTTCCAAGTCCTGAAAAACAGGCGAAGTTTGTTAACAACGGTTTGTGACATTTTATCCCAAATAGCCAAAAATCAAACAATCGAATTACTGTACAGATCTCTCTGGCAACGTAGTTATTGCGTTCTCTGGTTCACTAATTCTCTGCCGTTTTTTGTCCTAAGAAGGAAAAAAGCACTCTTTTACCCACACTTTTAGAGAGCTAAACTTTGGTTTAGATTTTTTATTGTCCCAGTCTTTTCATTTGACTGTAATGTAAGAACTAACGACTCCTCGATGAAAAGATAGAGAGAGAGAAACTAAACCGAGGAACTGAAAACTGGTAAGAAAAGATGATAAGAAAAAAAGAAAAGGTGCTTCAAACCTTAGTGTAAATGCTCTCTCATGCTGCTTTCTATTACTTTATGTTGCCTACGCGAATCTCCCGCTCGTTGGTTGTTCCCTCATTTATTTATGATATACAATAAGCTCTCCCCTTTACTGTATGTAATGCAAAGTTGAGACATTAATTGCAGCCCGTACAGCGAAAAAGAACTTTGTATCCCCGCTGCCTCGCTGTTTTCTTCTCAATACAAAAGAATTACGCTTTCAATAACATCATGTTATGCGCCATGAACATCCCCAAAAAGAAATAAAACAAATCTTTTAGTACATCATATCCAGACGTGCTCTTATGGGATCTGTCAATTGCAACATCCACGATAAATTTCGGCCTAATCGACCTTTGGAGTTGACCCATCACACAGGAGGGCTTTATCACCTTAATTGACTCTCGATAATCCCCCGTAAAGCGAAGCGGGTAGACTAAAACGTTCCTGTTATGGAAATAAAGTGACAAGCGACAAGGAAGGGAGGATATATCCTCCATATGGTGCCAGGCACTCTACAATTCTTTTATATATATAGGTATAAGTTTTCTATTTTATTTTAACCTGAGCTACAATTAAGCGCGAGGTCAAAAAGCGTGACTCAATATTGTCATCCCAGAGATAAAAGTTCAGTTCATCGTATACACACCAACTGTTTCCGCACTGTTAGGTTTGAAGTGGGTTTATGAATGCAACGGTGAAAGTTTTACTGCAACTGGTTTTTAAACTTTTATTTATTTTTATATTACTCGATAAACTTTTACTTATTTTTTTGTTACTCATTTTTCTAATAACTCAATAAAGGAACCCTAAAAATGTGCCATGTAGCCCCAAAACGTCACTCTCAGGATGTACCATCGGACAAAAGTGGACTTTGACCAAAGACCAACGGATTTCGCTTATAATACGATGAGCTAGAAAAAGGAGAAATCCTTTCAATAAGTTATTCCCGTAAATTTGTTAGAGTTTTCTTAAGAATTTTACCATTCAGGGACGTTGTCAGGAACATCACAAGCGGAAGATTTGGGATTAAAGACGAATCCGAATGGACACAAATGTAGCCTCGCTTTGCCGTTTAACAAACAGGAGAAAAAATAGCGGCAATCGTGTGCGTAGACTACGCCAAAATAGCTCCTATCAAGACGGCTCAAAAATCGGTTTTCTTCTGGACTCAAATTTTCCGTAACTTGCCCCGAAGGAGCAAAGTAATCGTTAGGATAATTGTAGTTGTAATAGCCACCGAGGTCAATTGGGTCAATAATATACGGAGGACCAATGTAAATCCGTCTAGCCAGCCGAGAAGGGTCGTCACTGTTATCGTCGGTTTCTTTGCGAGATAAAGGACAAGTAAAGTGAAAAATCTCTTCGACGGAGCAATTATGGACAGTGACAGCATCGGGGTAATCGCACGTGCCTGACGCAGGATGGAAAATCAATCCTAATGGGCAACTCCTCAAAACACCTTCCTGTCCAAAACACTCAACGTACTGGTAGCATGAATCTGGTACTGGAAAGAGTCCATTCAATGTGGGGCATGTTGGTCGTTCTGAAGAAAACATTTCGAAAGAAACATTTTCACGATCAATGTAAAAGGAAATTCAAGAATATTTTTTTTATTCTATTTTTATTATTTTTTTACGTAAACGAGGACGTCCAGCGCAATCCACGTAACCTTTTGCTAGGCATTTCCCTTTACGGGGTTCATAAACGCGTCCCAAAGCACAAATCTGCTCTTTAGCTTGTCGGTCATGGCAAACGAAATACTTATCGCATTGAACTGGATCGGGAAACTGGGCCAGGCCATTTCGCTCGCACGCAATTGTCGCAAAAACTATATATAAACCATTAAGCTCCATCGCTGAGCTAGTATTAAAGTATACCCGTTTAGTTATTGTCCACTTACCAGTTGTTAAAAAAGCCCAAAGTGGTAGCAGCGCAAGAAAGAACAGTGGCGGCATTGTTGACTTTCACTATAAAGCCAATTTGCTTAAATCTCCTATGACTATAAAAACTCAAGCGAAGGTAGTACTGTTGTTAATCCCAACTTGTCCCAGCTTTTGGCACTATTATATACGAGAGGTTCCGCGAGGCCGGACAAAATGCAACTGGGCAGCAAAAGCTACAAAACCCTACAACCAGGTTTGACCTTTGACGGCCTCCGTAGTCTCAATCCACTTGGGTCAAACGATGACCCAGCAGTCGATATTTTGAAAAAGGAGAATACGGTAGACGGTACGTTTGGGTCATCTGAGATCAGCTTGAATTAACGGTGACTGGCCATTAGGCAAACGAGTTCGAGCTGCAACAAAAACAAGGTAAAAAGAAAACACTTACTGTTTTTTCTCGTAGTCTGGAATGTTAAAGTTGAGATTTTAATATATAACTCTGGAATTTCGAAATATATGCTTAGGAATCTGCGAATCTCCATGGCTTGGTTACCAACCAGAAAAATGTTGCGAACGCGTTTTAAATCCGTTTTGGACTGGAAACGCCATCTAACGGACGGCGGAATAAGTATAATGTTTTTCGCTTTCCCGCCTTTGTATTCAGACATTTATTTAGCATCCATGAAGGCTATACAACTTATCTGACTGGGATTTAGATAACGAATAATATTCCTATATCGAGCCTCAAGAGCCCCAAGAGCCCACTGATTATTATTCAACCAACTATTTTTCTGCTTTTGGACGAACATGGATTGTACAACGAGCTGCATGTCCACATACCAAGCGTATAGTTACTAGACAGTTAATTCACAATCGGTTATATATATATATATATTAGTGAGTGCTTTGGATATTTGACATATAGTCTGCCCTTATCGGAAGCTGTGACAGTAGCAAGATGCCACCCGGTAACGCTATACAGGTAAGAAGTCGGATGATTAATTGATGGTGACATTGGTGTGATTGAGAAGAGTGATTAAGAGGTATAGAATGTGCGTAGTGTCTATAGTTTGCGTGGGAAGATAGATAAGGCAAGAAAGGCCATCTTTAGAGACCTGCATATAAGGTTTTGACCTAGGCAGTCAAGGCTGCGACCTAAATGACAGCAAGCGAACGCATAGTAAATGGTGGTGTTTCCTTTTGCGTGGGTACCAAGAAGGCCTGTTGATTTGTGAAACTGCACCAGAATGGGAAAGGGCCTTTTGAGATGGGGCGTGGGTGGACTTCACTCGTCCCCATAACACAAGAGTAATTATGCATCAGGGCCTTCGTCAGCTTGTTAACAACAATAGCGCACTTTCAAGTAATAAAATCCGAGGAAAAACATCTGTCTCCCTTCGTTCGCTCTCCCAGCGTTTAATTCCCATTCGCTCAAGCTCCACGGGATCTTTAATGCACAATTTGTTTATTAATGACCTTAAAAACGTGGTACGCGACAGTTACGGCAAAGCATATACAAGGACCTTTTCCAATTCTGCGTCAAGATTGTCATTGATTTCTTCAGGAACCTATCCAGGAATGGAATGCATTTTATTTATTTTATTTTTTTACTGCGTTTTCGAAGCTTTGGACTTTGATGCCATGGTCACGTGCCATGTAAGGCAAAACAGCCTCTGATCCCCATAATGGTTATGTGGGAATGGAAGAATCGTAATTCTCAGTTTGGTACCTCTCAGTTTGGTACCGAACAGAAAGGGAAAGCTGCCAATGCCAAAAGGGACTTCTCTTGAACTATAAGCTAAAGTCGTATGCAAATGAGTCCTCATGACTACGTCAGATTTTCGCAAGCAAAAAAAAATAAATAAAAAACTCCTTTAGAACGTGGTCCTCACACGACCGGATGACGGTACGTAGATATACTACTTTGTAATATAACTAGCGACAATTAGCGACAAGCAACCAAGAAAAGCTATTTCCTTACCCACTTTCCTTTTGCCAATGCCTTTTTTAGTAGCATCCCCCCTTTGCAGCAATCATGCTGGGAAATCGAGTGGAAAAACCCCGCACCATGAATTGCCAAATGAGCCGTTCTGTCACAATTTCCTTTGGCTCCCTCTCCGTTTCCAAGTCCGCCAGTTGGCCAAGACCGTTGGCCAAGTCGAAGGAGCCCAAGTGTGTGTGTGTTTTTAGTGTGTGTATATGTGTATATATAACATTGTAAAAACTTGATCCTCTCCGCAACAACAGCAAGAGTAACATTGCATGCAAATGAGCCTAGTTCAGCAACATACGCGCAACAGGTAAAATGGGCATCCCTGCCAGCGTAAAGCCCATAACATCGTGGGTAGTCAAAAGGGCGCTCTTCCAAACCGAAAATTCGAGTTTATATGTGTTGTGCATATGGATAATGTAAGACGGAGAGAGAGACAGAGAGAGAGGAGGTTTTTGAACAAGTTTGGGGAGAGGAGGAGGAGAACCGGGTACCCCGTCAGCAGCAGGTAACCTACAAGGTGGGGCCCAGCTTTACGAACTGCACCACGCGAACGTAACACTCATCTCACAGGTGAAAACCTCGGACTCGGGGTGGTTCTCCTGTATCCATCCTACATCCTCCAACTAAACTTGGCACTTTGACTTTACCGGGCCCAACCCAAATCCCAGCAGTCGTGAAAAGACCGTGCTAGTGTACTACTGCGTCTTTTACCTGGACTACAATTCCCCTCCAAAGTTAAAATCCTTGCATAATTGACGTGGAACCCTCAAAACACGATTTTCTTCACAAAAAAAAAAAAGAAAAAAAGGAAGTACTAGCTTGTGTTAGAACCCTATTTAGCGGATTACTTCGGTTGGGAACTATGGGGTAAGCTACAAAACACCTCTCATTTTTGCAGTTTCACACATCACTTTCGTTTTCTGTTTAATAAAACGCTGTCAAAATGGTCTACAGGAAGGTCACGTGACACTTTCAGGCATTTTAAAAAGGGTGATGGTATCTCAATCAGTAGCATCTCAGTTCCATCACGTAGGAATCTAAACTGAATCAAAGTCCGGGTTTAGGATTTTCCCCCGAGTGAGAAAGAACAGAAAGAGACTATTGCACAATTATGCGCAGCAACAATAAGGGTTTATGCACGTAATCTTGTATTGTGTCTACAAAATTGTTCACCAAAAAAAAAAAATGGAAAACCATGTAACTGTGTCCGGAGTGCTGTATAGAGCTCGCCCGAGATTTTTCCTGTCCAATATCACAACTTCCGGACTTGGTCATGGCAAAAAAAATTGGTTTCCGTTTTGAACCTCGAGATAGAGTTAAAAGGGGAAAAAATAAGACTATTCAAATAATAAAGCAAAAAGGGTCATGACCCGGCCCGATTCAGGCTGTCACAAAGAACTTATTTTAAAAAAAGCCTCGGTCCCATTATGCTCTCCCACGTTTTCCCTCGGTACTACTTAGTCCAAAACCAGCTTTGAGAAACGACTTTGAGTTAAAACGTTGTCTCCAACGCTTTTTGGGGTTCCAGCAGTTTGGACAGTTCTGAAAGACTTTATAATACTAGCTACTACTAGTTTTTAAACGGGTCCTTTTCCTTGCTCAGTGATAAACTCTTGCTAAATGATAGCTCAATCCTACTCTGCTCACCAAAGAGGAGGAGAGGGAGAGTGAGAGAGCTCAAGAGACTATCCATCATGACTACCGGAGATTACATTTCCTTCTAACAAGGTTCCCCCCAGACGAGCCTTGCTTTCTTGTTTTATTCCACAGATAAAGACAGCTCAAGTAAGTTTCAACGTTTCCAAGTAAAAATTGAGATGACTCAAATGCCCCCGCTGGAGCATCTTCACCCGTAGTCTATTCGTCTTCACTTTTCACACTCTCTCTTTCCGTGAGTTTAGGATCTCCCCCACCCCCTCTCGTCATCATTCCTTTAACCTAAAGCGGATAAAGAAGGTGTCTATGCGAGAGAGAAGTTGGGCTTTTTCCACCTGTCTTTTCTCCTTTATTGTTATACCTTAGAGCGTTAGCTCACTTGGCCATGCCAGACACGACAGAATCCTGCCAGCATGGAGGAAGGCCAGGCCTTTATGCTCTCTTCCAACCCACAAGACCATTTGCAAGAAACCCTCCAGGTCTCCCAATTTTCACGCATAACACATGTTGACTTTTTCAGTTTTCTAAACGTTCCTATCAGCCCGACCAAATAGTCGCTAAGGAGGATGACAGCCAGAGTGTTAAGACGTTTCAGCCAAAAATTATGAATTCGCTACGACTAATAGTTTTCCCGCCAAAAACTAAATAAAGGTTCGATCAAAATTCCCCTATTGCGATACTTACGTATGGTAGGAGCCGAAGACGCAATCCTGGGTGGGGAGACGTCGAAGATTTGGGACTTTCTGAATGGCTTCGGAGAGTTGGGTGAAAACCTGTTTGATGATAAATAACGTTTTGGCGGAGATTTAAGTATCTCTGCAATCACTTCCCATGTGCCAAGGAATATTGCGTGCGCCAATTTGGGTGTGGGTCTTTAATATGGCTTCATAAATGAAGCGGCGTTTAAAAGATGTAAGTTCGAAACGATACTTGTGTGATAAATAACGTTTTGGCGAAGACTTAAGGATCTCTGCATATCTGCAATCACTTCCCATGTGCCAAGGAATATTGCGTACGCCAATTTGGGTGTGGGTCTTTAGTATGGCCTCCTAAATGAAGTGGCGTTTAAAAGATGTAAGTTCGAAAACGATACTTGTGACGTCCTTCAGTTTGCATTTTTCAGTTTTTCTGTTTCTTTTTCCCCCAAAATAAATAAAAAAGGGAAAGTCATTTTTTAAAAAAAGCTTAAGTGAGATTTACTAACAGAGGATGCATCTTCCTGACCTTTGGGCTTTAGGCCTCAACCTAAAACCATTCCTGGGAAACTTGTAATATTGAAGTCAAAGAAAGTGAGAGTTTCTTTCATCATCACATAAAAAGATGGAAAGGCTTTTTTCTTTAATGTAGTTCAGGGTTACTCCGCATATATTACAGGGGTTGCGGTTGGCGCCGCATAGACCTTTGTACCAGAGCCAAGACGAGAGCACCTGGAACTTCTTTCATTTAATTACAGGCTTAATTACGCGCTAAAATATTGAAGAAAATCAGTAAAGCTTCTTCACAACTTGAACGACCGAAAGGCATTTTTGGGGCATTTGTACTGCAAAAATTCATCAAGTTATAAATAGTTAAATGAAGCGGCTGGTACCATGAACGTCTTAACAGCTTTCATATACCCATCATGCCAAAGCTGCAATGCTGAGGCCATGTGGTATGTGACCCTCACACACTTTCATTTCCTAACTCTGACATGACCCGAATGGGACAATCGCTTAAGCATATCAGTGTTTTTCGAAACCACGTGAAGCGAGCATAAGCTATAAGTGTATGTACAAGTTTTTAATGTCAGTCATTTTTTCTTTTCTCCATCGAGCAGAGCTAGAGATTGTTCCCAGCTTGGATGCGGGCGATTGAGACTACTACGGTGGACAACAACTGGAGTCTTGGTCTACTCTATTTGGGACCGGGAACTCCTCCAACAAGATCGCCATCCCATTACGGCAAGATGTGAAGAAAATTAAATTTTCCTCGCCTTCCGCAAAAAAATTCCACCGTCTTGGATAAAACGTCAGAAGAACTCAAAGAAGCTGCCAATTTAAAAGAAAATAAAAAAATGCTGTGAGAGATACATTCCGTATTCTTTAGGAATAAGAGTTTATTCTGTTAAAGGAACTCAAACATACTCAAGTGCGCAACGGTGTCGGATAAAAAAAAAGAGGAACTGAAAGACATCCTATTCTAAATCCCGTAGCTGTGCAGACATTTTCAAGTGCCCGACGTGCAATTGCGACGGAATTCCTCAGTGCAAATAACCCATATTTGCTTGGGCTGAAGCAAAGGAAAAGGACACTTTTAGGGTGCTTTGGGTCAATATTTCAAGTTCTGCTGTTTTCGGTGACATTGGATTGCACAGCATAAGACAAGGGAAAAAAGCCAAAGCCCTTCAGTTTGTTCAATTAAAACGCTTCGCGAAGTGCCCACTTTCGTTCTATCTTAGCATTTGACTTTGCTAATACAGCAAAACCGAAAAAAGTCATAAAAAAAAGAAGTAGAATAAAGTGCGGAGTTTATTAAAGCCCAACGTCCTTAAGTAACTTCAAGTCGTCAACCATGGATTCCCGAATTGGGTTGGACTACATCGTCGAGAATAAAGAGTATACCAGCAAGCTAGCGTCAGGTAAAAGCTTCTTATCAGTTCAATCAGACCGCCAGTGTACCGGTCTCTGTGTCATGACGTCATACGCCGGTACTCGTACTAAAAGTGTATAAGCAAGAGGGCTCAGCTCTGCTCATTGCGTTTCGCAGTAGAATAAAGCAAGAGTCGGAAAAGTTAATCCGGTTATGATTGTGCTGACTTGTAAAACCTCCAGGAGGATATAATTGGCGGTATTGGCACATTAAAAACAATACCATCACGAATCCAAGTTCAAGTTACCTTGACACAGTACTGTCAAACGCTTCTTCCTCATTCAGAGAAGACGCAAATAAACACTTTCTTTTGGCATCTCCGCCCTTCCGCTCTGCTTGCAACAAGAACTTCCATCATCCAAAAAAGTCCCATACTTTCTTTTTCTTCGGGCCATGTTTTATCAGGGAAACACAGGGAGGGGTTTTATTGCCAAAATATGCCACTCTTTCCCTTGAAACTTCTTTACGTATAACAGCAACAACGAACGAGAATGAAATTGGCATGTAAGATATCTCCCTCTCTTCTCTTATTTTCTCTTCCGGGGAGCCCCAGATCGAGGCAAAAGCTGGTGCTTTATGAGACAAGGAAAGTTTAGCTTTCTCTATATTTTGCCCCACTTGAGCCGATATCGCCGACAATTCTAGCTCCGAAAAGACATTGCGCATATGCAAAAAAAAAAAGGCTAGCACTGTGCTGATTTACTGCATCAAATTAAGTGTACAATAACCCGTCTTCTAGTTAGCTTTTTGCAGAAGTAAAAAGGATACATATCACGGTTCTTAAAAAACCCTGTATAAACATCCCCACTTTATATGTGCCTGGACTCCTTTATATATTTTCGCTTTTTGTTTTTTCCTGTTCTTTTTTTTAACACACAAAATTTATTTTGTTTGTTTTTTTCCCGTAAACAGCCTTGGACACGAACAATCTGACGGTGAAGAAGCAAGTTTTCGAGCTTCTTTCGGCCTTGTGCGTGTACAGCGTAGATGGATACGCTCGTACGTTGGATGCGATAGAATACTACAAGGTAAGTCGTCCGACATCCATAAATTAGAAGGATATAGAATACCACCGTTGTAATGTCCGTCAAATATAAACCTCGTGACTCGTGAGTGTCCGCAGTTCCGACGGTTATACGCTTTATATATGTTTTGTCACAGCCCGTTATGCTTTGCTTCCAAGAAGGCGCATTTAAAGTTATATGGTCGGGGGGGGGGAGGGGGGTACAAGTTAAGAACCGTTTCATAGCTATGCTATAATGTAGAACGGCAGTAAAACAGCAGCGAGAACGAGAAAGCGAGACTTTCCTGCTTCATTCATAAGTAAGAACGGTCCTCTCTTCAGCCCCCCACCCCCCTCAAATGCTCAATTGGCATGGTGAAATAGGCCAGTACAACGGGAAACTTGCTTTAGGCCTCCCGGTAATTTGTAACATAGCTTTCAAACTATATACCCTGTCGTCACCCTTAGAGGTTTTGGGAACTGTCATTTGTATTATATACAGCACTTTGAAAACAGTAAACTTGTCGGCCATAAGGGGAGATAGACACCTGGATGGGCTATGATTGGTACATGTCCCCTATTCACTATTAGAAAATAAATAAATAAAAATAGAATTGCCCATTATATTTGATTGTTGGACTATAGAACCTGAAAGGCGAACGTTATCGATTCCGCGTGGTGGTCTCGGAACTTCAGAAGGCCCCCAGTGTGGAGTACAGGACAGCTTTGGTAGCATTCATCAACTGCATTATTATCTCCACGCCCCAACTCAAGGACAGGATCAGGATTCGCAATGAATTCATAGGTAAATACTTAAATAGAAAAAAAGTAAATAAATAAAAACTTTTTTGTTTATTTATTTTTCTTAAAAAAGACGCCGAGTTTGGTTCAGGGAAATAAATCTAGCTTAATTTGCATAAAAGTCTCGTTGCTGCCTTGTTGTTTCATGCATGGTAATGGGTGACGATTTTTTTTAAAGTTCGGAGCGGTTTTCATTTTATTCTTATATTTCTTATTTTATCCGACTCCTTTCGTTGCATTGGACATCCACATCCATTAAGACTTGCCTTATGCAAATGATTAGCATTGGCAAGGTCTCTGTCTTGACTGTAAGCGTTACACAAATAAGTAAGCAGGAAGAAGCCCGAAAGACCAGCGTTGAGAAAAAAGGGGAGAGAGAGATGAGAATTTAAGACGCAAAAAGGATGAAAAAAGGGAGGAGTTGTCCAATTAAATGCCAGCATCTTGGGCTCATTTCGTATGCACAAGGTGTGCATTTCGTCGTCATCTGATAACCTTCTCCCTTTTTCGACTCCCCTTCAACGGAATATATAAGCAATCGCATGGAGTAGAAGGATGTTGAACACGGCAACGAGACAAGAAAACTCGTCGATTAATGACTTAAGGGAGTTGACGTTTTATCTCACCCTGAAATTAATTTTTATTTTTTATCTCTCCTTTTTTTATACAATAAAAAAAAATGAACGTGGCAGGTCTCAAGCTTCTCAATGCCATCAATGAACTCAGGTAAACAAGCTTCTTTTACATCACACGAATTATACGGAAATGGAAATGAAATATATATTTTTTTAAATATGTATACGGAAATGGAAATTAAAAAATATTAACAAAAATATCCACGAATGTTCCTTTTCCAGGAAAGAAGCGAACGTAGATCCAGATTTAGCCGTTCAGTTAGACGTGTTCGACGAACAACGCGAGAGTGATGAATCTCAGTTACAAGGACCCGAAGGTGTGGATATTAATTCTCATTTGGATGTGTTCTACGCCATTTTACGTCAGGTACTACCCATTATATTCTTCTTTTTCCCTTGGCCCAAGTCTTTTAAAATTTTAAGAAAAAGCGAGAAAATCAAGACAGAGAGAGAGAAAGAGGAAAAGTGATTGATCACTTGGCGTGGTTATTAATGTAGGCTTTATTTTGTACGGAAACAGGTGGCAGACACACCTCAGGAAATTCCATATCTCAGCCTCCTGCAACATTTGTTACGCATAGACCCCAAAGAGGCTGTATCGGATTTGATGTGGGACACAGCTGAGACACTGGTGCATCGGGCGACATTATTAGAATCGAAAGAGGAATCAGCTCGCTTATTACGAAGTCCTTCTCATGCTCGGTCCCTGACGAAACTCAAGACAGGCACCGAAGGGGGAAAGTGCTTCTGCTCCTGCCATCGTGACGATAGTCGCTCACGCAAGCAATCCATGAATTTAACTCTATCGCCGCCAGGATCAAACACTCCAGCTGCTTTGCTTTCCCCTACTCTAACTAATTGTCCGCCCCCGCCACCTCCGCCTCCACCCTTCAGTCTAGCGCCGAAAAATGGACCACCACCACCCCCTCCCCCACCAGGTTGGATTTCTCATCTCAAATTTTAATTAAATAATCTAAGACATTTAAATCATATTTTCCTTTAAAATAATACTTGATGTTTTAGGTATGCCACCTCCTCCTCCGCCACCTCCAGGCTTACCGTCAGGACCTCCACCTCCTCCGTTATTAGGACCACCGCCTCCCATGATCCCATCTAACCGACTCGATTTGGACGTGGAGAAAATTAAGCTACCGCAACAAGAGATTCCTAAACCCAAAGCCAAAATGAAAACACTCAACTGGGCCAAATTGCCTAATAATAAGGTAAAATTAAACTTTCCCATCCCGGTGCTAAAGTTTCCCAGACTCATGATTTGGGTCCCTTTTTTGGATGGAAATCCTGTAGGTGGTGGGTAAAAACAATATTTGGACAATGGTGGCCAAGTCACACGAGACTTCACCGATGGTCGATATGGATTGGGCTGAAATGGAAGGACTTTTCTGTCAACAAAACATGGCGCCTCCTTCTTCCACCAATGCTAATAAGGCTACTAATCTACCTGGCACTCCAGATTCGGAACGAAAACGAAAAGAACCCACTGAGGTAACGTCGGAAACCTGAATCTCTTTGAAGGATCAACATGCAGAATTTTTTTTTATTTTATGACTTTCTGGGCTTTAATAGGTTACCCTACTCGACGGCAAACGCAGCTTGAATATCAACATTTTCTTGAAGCAATTCCGTAGTAGTAACGGAGATATAGTGGAATTGATCCGTGAAGGAGCCCACGACGATATAGGCACTGAGAAATTGAAAGGTTTGCTGAAAATATTACCCAGTAATGACGAGGTGGAGATGTTACGAGCCTTTGACGGTGACCGCACACGCTTAGGAAACGCAGAAAAGTTTCTTCTTCAATTATCGGATATTCCCAAGTAATCTTCCTTCACTTTTTTACTTCTATATTTCTGTGCTCTCATGCGTGGGAAGAGACACTAACGATTCTGATTCTGGTTGATTTATTTTTTTCTTGGTTTACAGTTATAAATTGCGTATTGAAGCTATGCTGCTCAAAGAAGAATTTGCTGCCAATATGGGATATTTGGAGCCTTCCATCAATGCCATGATTATGGTTGCCCAAGGTATATATTTCGGTTGAACTGTGCACCAAGAAATAGAAAAAAAAATGCGTACTTAAAAAAAGGCTAATGGTCTTTCGAAATTTACTGCATTTCGAAAGTGAGAAACAGTATCTAATAATAAGCATTCCCGTTATATAGAATTAAAGGAAAACCGGCACTTGCAGGACATTTTGTACATGGTAGTCGTGGCAGGCAACTTCCTGAACTCGGTAATTAACTTTTGAGAGCCTTATTAATAGTTAAAACTTTTGGGGGAGGGTATGGAGATTGTAATAATGTGATTAACTGGAATTTGCTAGGGAGGTTATGCCGGTAATGCTGCTGGCGTGAAATTAGCTTCTTTGCAGAAGCTGACTGACATCCGTGCCAACAAACCAGGCATGAATTTAATCCACTACGTTGCCTTGGTAAGTTTTCCCACTGTAGACACTCATGGTTTGCCTTAAAAATGACAATAGCCACCCAAGCCACTAATCACTACGAGCTCAGATTTTGATGGATATTTGCAGTCTACATTACTTTAAGAACGAGCAATTTATTGCAACTTTTGTTGAAGAGCTATTCACGAGTTATTGGCATTCACAACTTTCGGTTATGACGACACAGACGTGTCGTGGCGGCGCTTGGCGCGTGGTTTACTGTTTACTTCCATCTGTAAAGCAGTAAATAGAGCGTTCGATTGACGTGGAGTGATACGTTTGTGACGCCAGAAAACCACCCAACCCCTATTTTTTCAAATTTCTTCTCTTTAGTAGTTTAATTACTTCATTTTGCCTATGCTGGAAAGAAAAATGTCAGTAGAAGCTAGATTTGCTATCGTTATAGTTGCATTATTTGTCAGACAAAGTTCCTTTCTTGCTGACTATAAGCCCTTTACCTTGTTCGCCAAGATTTGAGAGCAAAGAACGTAACCGCTTTTCATTTTCACACAGCAAGCCGAGAAAAAGGACAAAAGTTTGCTCAAGATGCCGGAAGAAATGGCAGTATTGGATGAAGCTACCAAGTGAGTTCTGTCAGAAAGAAGGGGAAAAAACAGAAGGCACTGTCAAGAACCCGCTATGAATTCTCTAATGCAAATTTCTTTATCCCGTTTTCATCTTTTCAACTCCTTTCCTGCTTGGTCGAATGGTGTCATGCCACGTCAGAACCACTGTAGATCAGCTCCGCAATGAAGTGGTCGCCTTGGATTCCCGGATTAAGCGATTACATTCGCATATCCAACAGCCTAGCACGCAAAGCGATATTCGGAGCCAGATGGGTGATTTTTTAAAGGTAAGGGACAGATGAAGAGCCCCAAAACATCAGAATAGATTTCCCAGGGAATTTTTCCTTGGTCCGAAAGAAAAAGAGTAAATCTTACCGGTCGTAATCGTGTATCAGATGGCAAGCAGCGAAGTGTCGGTATTGCTGGAAGATTTGGAAGAATTGGAGCGTGTCCGACTGGATTTGGCCCACTTCTTCTGCGAGGAAGCAGACAACTTCAAGTTGGAGGAGTGCTTTAAACTTTTTGCTAGTTTCTGCCAACGTTTCCGCCAAGCCGTGGTCGAGAACGAACGCCGACGCCAACAAGAAGCAGTGGCTGATATGCGTCGTAAACAACGCGAAGACCAGCTTGCCCTGAAACGTCGACAGAGTTCAGGTACGAAATCTGCTCTTCACTTAATTATTTCTTCTCTCGCGGTTTCGCACGACTTCACCCTATGTAAACTACCCCGATCTTGTTTCCCTTGTAAGCTAATTTAAAACTCTCACATATTGTCTAATGCAATCCTATTGGGGCCGGTGAGCAGGGCAACAAGGCTCCTTTAGCGGTTCCGAATCGGAGAACAATGTTATGGATTCCTTGCTCTTCGACATTCGCACCGGTTTCCAGATGCGGAAGAACGGCGACAAAGACTACAAGGTAAGATAAGTTTTCCCTCTGTCTCTTGCTCTTTCTTTCTTTCTCCTCTTCGTTTCTGGGATTTTTTCAATAAAAAGTGCTATGCGTGTGGTGATATAGGGCCGTAAAGGCAAGAAAAGCACTTTGGACCTTCCTAATGGAATTGGCTCTGAAGACGAATCTGCAGTGATGAGCTCCCCACGCTTCAGCCGGCGAAGACTTGGCTCCTTTTCGAACCCCTCGGCGGCCGTTGCTGCCGCCGCCAATACCGACCTGAATGCGTCACTCAATCGCGAAGAGTCTTTGATGCTCCCCGGTAAAGAAAATTTTAAAATCATTTTCAAGGTTATTTATGCTCCGAGTCTCCCTCTCCCTTCACCTTTACCTATCTGTCTCATGGCGGAATAATCTGATCTTGGGACGTGTGGCTTATGTCTTTCTCTGCCTGGGTTGTCCTTTTACAGAGGATGTGACTCCCAATGGCACTCTACGTCGACGTCGAAGCCGAGTACCATCCGAGGAAGATGAAGCGTCGCTCATGGACTATTTGCGTGCTGCAGGTCATGATGGTTCACGTGAACGCAAATCTACGGGCAATATCAGTAAGCGAGAAACATTTTTCGTCGCCTCTTTTCTGCTAGCTTTTGTACCTCGAGATGCTGTTTTCGTATTGTTGATGAATATATAAGACATGGGGTGTCCTTTTTTTAAGTGGACGGTTATGGCTCATTGGATCGGTCCTGGGCACGGAGATCCCGTGGCAGTATGGCCGGCTTGAATGGTGGCAAACGTCGTCCCGATTTACTGAGTGCGGATTTCACCGGCACTGGTGGCGTTTCTCAAGTGCCGGAGCTACAACAGTCACATTTGAATACGCCGTCGCCCGGTCACGAGTCCTTTGGGAGCGTTTCCATAGGGTCGCATTCTGCCACAGCGTCCCCGGCGATGCTTCGACGAATGCCGTCCGATTTGTCCTCGTCCGACGTCGAACATCGATCCCGGTAAGTGTGTACATTTTAAGGTCGCGGAGACTCTTGTGCCCGTTTTATTGACCCCGCTCTCAGAACATCTAAACCCAAAGCGGCCATTTCTCTCGTTTTCTCTATCGTATACACCAACATTTCTGTTCAGCTCGATCCAGAGAGATTTTACGGTTTACTCTCTTATGAGAAATGAAGCCAACTAATAAGGTGGCAAGGAATCTACCCCATGAACCCTAAAAAGTTTTAAGCTTAGGCGAACACGGGCAAAAGTATGCGCTAATTCTTATTCCGGCCTGAAAGCAGCACTTTAGGTGGAGATAAAACTTTTGTATCCTTTTTTGGCGCCTTTTTTTGTGGTTCTACACCCTAAGACTAAAGGACTTGGAAATTAAAACACATGGATGGTTAACCTCGTCCTAAGTGAGAGAAAAAAAAATACACTCTGAAAGTTTTCTTTGATATCGCCTCCCTTTAGAGGCGCAGTAAAGCTTCATTTTAGAAGTTTGGGGGGACGTGGTCATTTAGCTTTTCTCTTCCTCGCTTCTTACGTCTACTTGTCTTTGAGAACCATCCAACTGAATTTCTTTTTCTTTTTGCTTTACCCTCTGCGGTCCGTGTTTGCGTGGGGTTTCTCGTTTGCCTTGCAGACCTTGGCGTCAGAAGATCGAAGCGTGGCTCCAGGACAGCGACAAAGACACTCGAGAACGAGAAGAATCCAAAGCCAAGGAAATTCGGCGACGTTTACAAGAACACCGACGTTCCCTAGAATTGGATTCCAGAGATCCAGGTATTGTTAGCAAGCTTTTGAGTGAGAGGGAACTCTCAAGTTACAGATGTTTAAGGACTTCCAAGAAACTTGAAACCATCTTTCACAGAAAACGGCATCAAAGGCCCAGGATTAGATCCCTTGCCGGAAATCGTCTCTCCCGAATCGAAAACGCGACTAGCCTGGCGACCAGCCATTGAAAGTACCGATGTGGTAGGAGCCATGGAAGCCATTGAAGGTAAGACGAAATCGAGTGATTTTTTCAAGGATCTTTATTTCTACACATGTATAACTCCGAGGTAGCGTTAAATAATTTAAGACAAAACTACAGGGCAGTATTAAATAGTTAAATAATAAACTTAGTGAAAGCAAGGCAGTTTAAGGATCTTTGCATCCTCCAACTTCAGTGCGGAGGCCACAATTGCCGGTAATGAAGTTGAATACAAAATCGCCTGGGCAGGTCAACAAACGAGGCTGACCGTTGGCCATGCAAAGGTAGTAGTAAGAACTGCAAGTACCAGCTGGTTTCAGGAACCTGTTTTCCATGGTGGAACGGAATTCGCTGAAGGACGATTCTCGCTTACTGTCGGCGATCTTCTCGGATTCTGGCTGGACACCATTGCTCCTCCAGTAGGTGTAGTAGTAGTAGGTAGGGTAATAACCGTAGCTAGGGTAATAGTAACCGTAATTCCTGGACTTCTCCTTGTCTGCACCTGTAGCGTCGTGGTGACGCAGTACAGAGGAAGGGATCATGGGCGGCATTCCATGGCGAGGATGGGGACCAGGGGCCATTCGAGTAGTGCGGGAACCTTCGTTGGATCCTGGCGTCGGTGCACCATCCCGGTAGTAGCCGTAGTATCCATAGTAACTGTAAGGGTAGTAGTAAGAGCTATAATAAGGGTAATAGTAAGAAGAGTAAGGATAGTAGTATCGATCAGTTTCTTCGGTTTTTCGTTCGGAGTGTCCTTCATGAGGCGCTTTAGGGGACATAGGAGGCATAGCAGCTTTTTCGTCAGCTTGATTAGCACCACCATTTCTCCAGTAGTAGTAGTAAGGATAGTAGGAGTAGCCATAATAGTAAGGGTAGTAGTAGTATCCGTAGTAGTATCGGTCAGCCTCTTCGGTTCTTCTTTCGGGAAGTCCTTCGCGAAGAGCAGGTGGGGACATAGGAGGCATAGATCCTTTTTCTTTGCCATAGTTAGCGCCCCCATTTTTCCATATGTAGTAGTAGTAGTAGTCGTCGTCATAGTAGTAGTCATCGTACCAAACTCGAGCAGCTCCTTCGGTTTTTGTTTTAGGTAGTCCTTCGCGAAGAGCAGGTGGGGACATAGGGGGCATAGCTCCTTTCTCTTCAGCGTGGTCAGCGGCGCCGCTCCTCCAGTAATAGTAGTAAGGGTAGTACGAGTAACCATAATAGTAAGGATAGTAGCCATAGTACCCGTAGTAGTACCGGTCAGCGTCTTCGGCTTTACCTCCTGTGGATCCTGAGCGACGGGCAGGTGCTGGTGGAGTAAGAGAAGGGATATGGCCACCGTCTTTCTCGGTACCGGATCTTTTCCAGTAGTAGGAGTAAGGGGAGTACCAATAGTAGTTATAGTAATAGTAATAAGGGTAGTAGTAGGAATAGTAGCGATCAGTTTCTTCGGTCTTGCTTTCAGAGGAGCCTTCACGACGGGCAGCTGCGGGTGGGGACAGGGGAACCATCGGAGGCAAAGGACCAGCTCCAGACTTTTCGACGTCATTTGTCCTCCAGTAGTACGAGTAGTAGTAAGGGTAGTAGTAATAGTAGTAATAGGGGTAGTAATATGAATAGTAAATTCGGTTGGCTTCAACTTCAAAGGGGGTGCTTGGTTCCTTCACGGTTCTTTCAGCGTGGACAGGAATGCTTGTTGGTCCGGAAGTTTTCGAGCTCTCTGTGTTCATTGCTTCGGGGCTGCTTCTCCAGTAGTAGTACCAGTAGGTATAGTATGGGTAGTAGTAGTAGTAGCTGTAGTAGTACGGATACGTGTAGTAGTACTTTTCTGTATCGGTCTCACGAGGAGCTGGCGGGGCCGGGAGGGTCGAAGGACGGCTAGTCGGTTGACTGGAAGACTTGGCATCAGCGGAGCAGTCGAAGTTAAAGAACTCCTTAGCAGTGCAGCCGACGATGTTCAGTACATCAGGGTAGTTACAGGCGCTAGTCTTGGGATCAAAGATGAGGCTGATGGGGCAGGTATCTTCAAAGAATTTGCCTCCCAAACAAATGTAGTAACTTGCGCAAGAACCGGGTTTGGGAAAGATGCCATTCTGGGTACACTCGAAAAGGGCTTTCTCGTCACTTCCTGTATTAAACAACGAACCTTATTATAAAATCACACAATAAGAGATTACGCCTCCCAAAAATAAAATAAAAATAAAAAAGAACAAAAAGTGTACCAGCCGGAAGAGCCAGGTTGGCCGAAACCAAGGAAAAGGCTACTAAGACCAAACTCCACATGTTTGGTTGTGGTTCTTCTCTTCTTGGCTGCTTTGCTGGTGCTTGGCTGAAGACAAGACCGAGTCTGATTTTTTCCCAGCACTGGGCCTACTATTTATACTACTCTTCTGGCCACCTTAGGTCAAGGGTAGCTCAAGCAATTAGGCACCTGACCTGATGTGATCTCGGTTCACCTTACGAAGAATCCCATAATAGCGCAGGAAGAAAAACATGAGCTAATCAATGCACCTTGACCTTTCTGAACAAAAACACATTGACCGTGAACTCTTGATCGCAAGTGTTGTAAATACTCTTTGTACCTCAAAGATGTTTCTCCTAATTACAGACGCTGCAGTGCCAACCAAAAACAAGACTCCTTGGAGGAAGTCCAATCTTAATGTGAGCCACGAAGAATCCAGTGACGGAAATCGACGTCCTCGACGAGTGCCTTCTCGAAATACTACCGAAGAGTTGACAGCGGAACCGCAGGTATTTTTCTCCCATACAATAATACTTTTACGTGAAGAGGGCTCGGAAAAAGAAATGACACAATAAATGGACTTGAGATCCTGCGTGACGGTTGAACGGTTTCCATTCCTTATTTTATCTCCCATTTGCTTTAGGAAAAGAAACGTGAAGTGCCCATGATTTTTTCCTCACTTGTTTTAATTGTATTTTATTTCTTTACTATTTAGGGTCAACAAGACCAGCGCAAGGCCATGATCGGTTCCTTGGGACGGCGGCCCTCTCAAGATAAATTAACGCTGTACATACGGCAGCCAGACCAAGAAGAAAACTCTGCTGTTTCGCCGGCTGTTCCTCTCAACCGAGAGCCAAGTCCCTTAAAAGAATCTCCTCAACTGAGTGTTCCGGCTTCCAATTCTTCTCCTTCTTTACGACGGAAAAGCTGGGGTCCTATGAGCTCCGATGAATCGGCTGCTGCAACAGCAGGAGATACTGCTTCTTCTCGCTTAATCCACAAATACCGACAATCCATGGATGTGCCGACAGACATTCTCAAAACCATTGAGGAAGTGGAAAAAGAAAAGGCGTATTTCGAGCACCCTAGCGAAGCTCATGAAGGCCCCACGCCGTTGCCCAAGTTTCCCAATGCCTGCCGCGTGGACTCTACTGCTAGCGAGCGGGAGAAAAAACGATACCAGCGCACCATGACGCCCAATACTCTGCGGTCCAAGCTCCAAGAAAAGCTGATCAGTAACCTGGACCGCAATGACCTGGTCGGGACTATTGAATCGATTAAAAACTCGCCGGGGTCTTCTTCTTCTCTCCCTCCCTCACAACAACCAGCTGAGGTAGTACAAGAGGATACCGCTGGACCTTTGCCACCTTCGATCCCGCGACGCATGCGCAAAACCTCACGGGGCGCTTTGTCGTCTGCCGTAGCGGAGGAGTACACCGGTTACAATGACAAAATCGAAATCGATTCCGAGAACATTGAAACGCCGCCTGTGACGCGTAGGGCTGCTGGGGCCCGCGCATTCCGGCCTTTGCGCGACCTAGACGCGATTGAGAACGACGACGGTGAAGACGACGCGCGTAATGCCCGTCGGACACAACGCTACCGTAAACTGCTGGAGCAGCAGTCCGACTCCAAAGTACCCGAAGAGGGCAACATGGATGAAGAGATGGGAGACGGTCGTTTTGACCGCTATTCCTCAGCCAGACGCACCCGTCGGTTCCGCCGTGGGCCAGAAGGAGCCGAGGATGAACAAGATCTAGAACTGCGTAAATCGCCTGAAGGAGTGGAAGCCTCCGACATGAAGAAAAAGGAACTCGAGCCCCAACAGCCGGCGGGCGTAGGCAATGTAGTAGACTCTAAGATGGCCAAGACCAATGGCTTGTGCAACGGCTACGAAAACACGGATCTGCGTTTGCAGCGCTGGCAAGACAAGTTGTCCGAGCGTTATGCCGACACGGCTATTCCCGAGAAGGATGACTTGGAGAGCGAAGCCCTCGAAACGAGCGCTCGTGTCCGTGCCAGTCGAGACTCGCGCTCTCGTTCTCGCACGGAGATTGATCCCCATGAAGTAGAAAAAGCCCTCAGGATGTTACGCGCGGCTTCAGAAGAACCGGAAATACGACTCATAAGCAAAGACGACCCTTCATCCAGCTCCTCCAACGTAACTCCATCGACCCCCACCCCTACTTGGAAGGCCAAACTCGCCCGTCGGTTCATGCCTGGCTTTGAGAAAAATGACCAAACAGCGAATATTCCCAGCTCCGAATCCAGGTTGTTCAAATCGCCGGAGAAGGTCGTCGACCCGCTCTTGTCCCGGTTGACGGCAGGGCCACGTCGAGAGCGGAGCAGTTTATCCTCGCTACGCCCCGCGAGCTCCACGACTCCCAGCAACACGGTTAACAAGAAGCTCACGGAAACTTTGCGTTCTAACCGTAGCACTCTTGGGTCCGAACGACCGCGCTCCGCGTTTTACGCGTCTACTTCGGTAACTTCTCCCGCTGGGCCCGTCGTTAACAGAGCTGTTAGTTCCAAAGATGTCAGTCAGACTAAACTTCAGCGCACACCCTCTTTCATGCGTTCTACGACTTCCAGTTCCGGTACCACGCCCGCTAATCCTACTGGCGGTTTAACTCGGTCGGCCAGCGTCCGACTCGGCAGCAACTCCCGAACGGCCGCGTTGGGCTTAGGCTCCGAAACGAGCAGCGTCAAGAACAAAATCTCCTCGGGCTATAATTCGGCCATCAAATCCTTAACACGCTCTTTGCGGAAAAACAAGCTGGGCGATGACTCCCATCAAGATCAGCACTCGGCTGATGGAAAGACCACACTGAGAAAAAAGTCGTCCTCACCGGAAAAGGAAAGTTTTCTCTCCTTGTCCCGGCAGTCCAGTCGCGGGTCGTTGATGGGCAGCAGTGCCGCTCCTTCGCGGAAGACATCCTCCACTTCAGCACGGGTCCATTTAGGCTCGCAGCAGCAAAACCCCGCCGTCGTGGTGGCCAGCAGCGGCAGCAGCGGTGGCCGTAACAAGAGTCCGAGCAGTTCCACGAGTAGTTTGCGAAGATCTGCCTCGTCGGCTTCCTCCATTTCACCTTCCAAAGTACGTATATTATTTCTCGTAGACGAGGAACGTGGCACCCTATAGGAGAAGCTTTGGAACCCTGAACAAGCTTCATTAAATCTTTAAAGTTCTCATCTCCATTTCCCTTCTTCCCTCTCCTTTCTCGCTTCCTGGTACTTCGCTCTTTGTCTTAGCGCAACCTAAAGCTTTCGGAAGTACGGGAATGGGTACAAGGGACCTTTTCGCTACTAAGTACTAACCAAATGACAACTTTCATCAAAGGTGTCCGGATCCAGCGTAGCAAGTTAACATTAGGGTGTCCTGTGCACCTTGTTGTCTACTTCTATTGTACCAGAGTTACAGCAGACTTCCGTTCTACTGATGAGTACAGTACATGATTAGCTAGAGGAAAGGGGTCGAGATAGTGGCGACGGCAGTAGAGAATTAAATATAAATCTGTAAAATACCGGCATGTCTTCAGTTCGGAAATGCTCATACCTTTCCCTCATTTTTATGGCCCGGAACGTGGCAAGGCAATGAGGGAAACGTGTGTGTGGAAGGCTTTTGGGGTGGGCATTGATTTCTCATAAGGGCCTTGCGCATTGCGTTGACGTGTTTGCATGGAAATTGCGGTTGGGGGGGGGGGGATTTCTGCATGCACGTCTCGTGTAATAGCCATAGCCACACGACACGAAACCTTGAATGGGTTTCTTGTTGTCGCCCTTTTTACTTATGCTTGAGGTTTCGCTCTTGCAGGAAGAAATGCCAGGACACGTCGATTTATAGATTTAACATTGCTGCTGCATTTGTTCGCTGACATATTTACGAATAATTAATCCTTTCTACCATCAATCTACCAAATTGGCACCCGTCGCATACTCCCCCCAAAGAAGGCCTACCGCACTATTATTTACCTGATCTACCTTTCTTTTCACTCCACTAAATCCAAACAAATAAAAATGAAATTAAAGAAGGCCAAAAATGGAAATAATTGGAGAAAAATTTTAGAGACGGGCTCTGAGTTTTTCCATAATTTCCAACGGAAAATAATAAAAAAACAAAACATTTTTTTCCATTTTTCGCAGGTACAAGTCCGGGGCCATTCAGCAATAACGATGTCCGGTCTAACAGCCACAGCGCCACGTTCGCGTACTCCGTCGACAGTAACTCCGTCCAGCTTAACATTGACCCGTTCAGCGTCAATGAGAAGCTCTGCAGCGAGTCCTTTACAACGTTCTGGCACAACATTGAGCAAAGGTAAAACAATTCAAGCCATTCGTGTTGTGTTTTTCGCCCAAAATGGCGCACACAATTAGTATTCCTGACTCGTGATTTAATTAGGTCTGGGCGCCGCAGGAAGCAAGAGTCGTCCTTCACTTGGTGGTGGTGGTGGAGGAGGAGGAGGCGGTGGAGCGTCTTTTAGTTTCATGCGACCCACAGCAGCCAGTACGGCCAAAGATAACATCAATGATCCCATCCAGAAAGTTAAAGTTACCACCAAGAATATTACTTTGCAGCGACCCCGTGTAAACTGAGAACTTTCCTTTTCCACCAAGCAAAACTGCGCAGTCTTAAATACCCTTTGCACAAGAAAAAAAAGGATAGGGTTTAAAAAAGTTTTTGATGTTTCTTAAGAGTCCTTTCTTCTGATGCTTTTGTCTCCCAAACACACCGTAAAGTAAAACAAGTGCAAGAAAAACTCATTACCGGGGGACTAGCAACTTTTGTACTATAACTTCCACATTTGTTGTCTGTTTCTCTCTTGCTCGCTCTCTCACACTTCCTGTTTGCTCTTCTTTCCACGTAAATTAATTTCGAGGCCAGAAACTCGAAATGAGACGTATATATATCTAACTGCTTATTGGACCTTTTTACGAAAAGTCGCAATGAATCGAATTTGTGATTCATGCTTCCATGCCCCGTCCCCCCTTTTTCTAAAGTTCTAATAATTTTGCTTAGCTGAGCATAGTAAACTTTTTTTAGCATTTTCATTTTCTTTATTTTGTTATTATTTTTCTTACACGTATGCCTTTCTACAAATGAGAGTTACCAGAATGCTCTCATTTTTTTTCTTTTTCTTTTTTACGTCCCAAGTCCTGTACAGTAAGAGTAAGCTGCCACGCCAATAACCGTTGCAAGTTTTTTTTTATCAAAGTTATTTATGCTAGGTTGAATATTTGCATTTGGGGAGTGTACCACGTGCAAGAGGGACACATGGGTGCAATAATGCCGAGCAGATTGTATAACCAGTTTTTTTGTACCGGTGAATTTTCCATAATAACATTGTAATCCAGCATCATGAAAATTACTTTAATTTTTTCCCCTTCGTTAATTTACTTGAAAACCCTTGAAACCCCTTATTGCATATTATTTTAGGTTGTCACCAAAAAAAGAAATGAGAGTAACGTGAACAACACACCCGTTTAATTTTTTTTGGGGAGGAGGGATTTAGAGGTTGCCAATAACATACGACTGGTGCCATGCGTAAATCCATGAATCTATCTGTTCCAGATCCCTTTTTTGGGGGGCCCGTTACGTCTGTATATACGAGTAGGGTGGAAAGGGGTGGTAAGAATCCAAGAATCCACGATTTCCGTTAACAGAATAGAATGGCGATGAGACTCTTGCGCCCCCCGTACCCTAAAGCTTAAGACTTAACGGAGCATAAACGGTCGAAAAAAAAGTCGATCAGTCGTAATGGCTATTGGATCTCATACATATTAGATTCTGTGCCGAGCTGTTGGCGAGCCTTTCCCTCTCTCTCATTGTCTGATCGTCAAGAAAACTTTAAGAGGGAAAATTTGATTCCAATTTTCCTCTATATTTATGCGCTTTCCCGCGGGCATAGAAACTCAGAGGAAGCATTTAATTTTAAGACAAACAAAATAAGCTCGAAAGCGGATCATGCTGACACAACCTCAACAAGATCTTTTGTGCGTTGTGACAAGGATGCTGTATTTTCCCTCTGTGTGATTGAATCTTCCGACTATTGTACAGCATAGAAGCCAATTATTCCATAAGACTTGTTTTGTAAACCACACAGTTCCTTATTTCTGTCTCTCATTTTCTCAAAAGCTAACTATATATAGACCCTTTTCTTGCCCTCTTATATCGATTCGCCAGCATCTCTAAAACTCGACAATAATGCTCAAAAAGAAAATATCGTGAAGGGACTTCGCTAAAATAAGAAAAAGAAGGGCGTTAACGGAAGAAACTAATCCGTCCTTCAAAAGCACACAATTGAAACACCACACAATTGGGGGAACAAACAACCCTTTTCTTCGATTACCCATTGATCGGTGAGACCTTTCACGTATTAAGTACTTAGATCATGCCACATGCCAAAAATCAACACAGAAAAAAAAATGTCAAGGGTGGGATGTAATCCTTTAACCTCCTTTGCACGCTCGCGTCCAATCAGGTCATTTTCAGGATAAGGAAAACAATAGCCCAGAACAAAAGCCGTCTTTTCCAAGGAAGAGGCGTTAGTGTACTTTCTGCTCCACTTCACGCATACAGGAATTCCTGGTGTCACTCACGTTTTTCCAACAAAGTGCGATATTTGGGGTCGCTGTAATAGCCAGCAAGTATACTTCATGGGAGCGCGAGGAAGGATATGGTATTGTTGCCCCCTTCCCTGCTAAAAAAATAATCAGAAAAAATCAGAAAAAATAGGAAAAAAATATATGAGGGTTGAGGGTGCATGACAAAGTCAAATATACTGCCAGCTTGTTCTGAGGAAAATAGAGTATAGCCACATTGCAAACGTTTTCAAGCAACGGTATATGGCACGATTCAGAGCAATCGGGGGTTTCACAACTTGACCTATTGTACTCCGTTTTCTGGTCGTCGAATCTAAACCTTAAAAGGGCTTACCTTCGGAGGTGGTGGGAGAAATGTGGGCGAAATCACATTTTTCATTTAATTTGATGGCACCTGATTATACCTACCCGTTAAGTCAGGAAGCACAGGAAGCAATCACGAAGTATCATGTTTATAAAAGTCGCGTCGGACCGGGCGGTACTCCCTATATAATACCGATCATAAAACATGGTAGCTATAGCAGCACCCACACACGCCGTTTTGCCAAAAACTTTTTATGACAGATAGCCCAATAGCAAGGAGATGGAGTATTTCTCCTAAAAATAACAGTAAAGCAACCTTTCTGAGTTGCTTCATAAGTTTCAGTATATGTTTTTTTGTTACTTTATATTACATCTGATATGCATAATGATACCCCTTTCCTAAACTCCCTCTAAGGAAACAAGAGCGCAAGTATTGATTTGTGCCTGTTTCTTCCCTTGTTTTAGCTTCCTTGCCAGGGGGAGCTGGAGTTGCTTAAGTAAAGCACCACGGGAAAATTATGCTTGGCTGGTGTGTTGTTTTCCTTACAAGAAGTAACTTACCCTCTTATGAAAGACATACACACACACGCAAAATATATACATACTATGAGACGAATCCTGGGAAATCATATGCAATACAGAGGCAAACAAAAAGGGGCCAATGGTCAATAAAGTGCGGCTTATATGTTATTCCCAATGCATGGCCATGACACGTTAAAGGAGCGCTTTGACACACTTTAGGATAGTGATAACTCACCTTCCGATATAGCATTTGCTAGCTCCTCCATTTTAGACGAGAGTTTCGATCACGGTATATACTTGTACCAGCTATTGGACTGGGTGAAGAAATCGTGTCGAAATTATGACACTCCCTTTCTCTTTCTCCCCGAAAAATAAACTACAATAAATAGGACAATGAAATGAATTATTTTTTTGTAAAAAAAAATCAGTTACCAAGGAAACTATAATCGAGTTTGAACTCATACCCCACGCCTTTCATTTCATTTTCTGACTTGTAACAGCAGGGGGTTCCTTTTCAGGTGTACCGGCAAAAAAGGGGAAAATTCGATTTGCATAAAGCCAAGATTTTGTTCCTTTTATTTCTGCTAAGTAAAAGAAGAAGACTGAAGAAATACCAAGAAGCAAAAATAAGAGGGCAGCAAGGAAAGGCAGAATGGGACCCCAATCTGCTCATGATGAGCGCTTCTAATATCCGAAAAAAAAATCAGGATTCTTCAACTTTATTTCTGCAGTCGGTTTTGGTACACAAAAGCTCTTTTTTGTATCTTGCTAACTAATTTTTGTCTTTCCCCTTGGCAAGCTCTCCCCTGTCACACATATGTGACTGGAACGATAACACTTTGCTTTATCCCCCCAACCCCCCAAAACCCGCTTTGCTTGTACGCTGGTACCACTCACAAGGAATCAGACAAACGAGCATTTTTTGCAAGTTTTTTTTTCGCTGAAAAGGGGTGGCAACTTCACAATCACGCCCGCACCACTTGCTGTCACTCACGCCTTTTCAGCTTCAGGGGGAGATAGAAGAAAAACAAAAGAGCCACTTAAACTGCCTTGCCTTTTCAGTTCCTGCGTTTCATTTTCCTTTCGTTTCGGTTCGTTTTTTTTTTTGTTGCCGCACGTGCAGATTTAATCACATCCGCATCAAGTGTCATAGCGGACCAGTCTCCATGTCAACCAAAGAGCCACACAGAGAAGTATGTCTTTGTGGTGTAAATGAGGCGCTGTACCACGTTGCATGGCTGCCGGACGTTCCTCTACAGCACCCAGGCCGCCCATAAACAGAACAAGAAAAATTTATTGTGGATTGCTTTTTTCTCTTTGCAACTCTTTTCAACTCTTGCACACTTTCCACTCCCATAAAAAAAGAAAAAAAAAGAAACAATGTTTTCGTGCAAGCGTGCAGCAACCCTGCAAGTCCCAAAAACCTACGTGCTGGTCCAACCAAACTCAACTAAAAGATAAGACTCAAAACTATCCCCCGCAAAAAAAAAGAATATACGTAATATAAAACAGAATAAATAAAAAGCGTTCACTTCGCGCTGAATAAAAAATAAGGAGAGTGCAAGAATAAAATGTCTAGCAAACTTTTCCATTGGCAAACGGCAGTAAAAAAAAAAATGCAGCCAAATTGGTAGGCATGTGCCAACTTTTTTACCTGCCAAGACGTGGACAGTCACGACCTGACCTTCGGAGCCCAGTGGATGACACGTGTAACGTCCCGAATGTGTCTGCTGGGACTTCCACACAATTAAGTGTGACACGCTGCTACGTGTCCACATCTCTGACAGGTCAGAGGCCAGCATCAAAGCTGGCGGTACTACTGGCAACGACTGTTGCTGCTGCTGTTTGCTGCTGCTTTTACTAGTTGCACCCAAAGCGGCCAGTAAATGGAGCTTTTTGGAGGGTCGATGGCCTGCTGAAGCGTTGGATTTGGAGTTTTTAGCACTTGGCCCCCGATGAGGAGGCATAGCGGACGGCAGGGGATGAACCCCGTCCAGACCGCCGCCTCGATCAACCCATAATCGACCATCAAAAATGTGAATATGACTCACGTCGATATCCGACCCGTTGTGCCCATTACCAGAATGGAGCCAATTGAGCACCTATACGACATAGCAGGAACGGGGAACGGGGTTTAAAAGAAAGAAATATATATATAAAAAGCTTTTAAAGCCAAAATACCCAAGCATTACCAGACCATTTCAAGGAACCAAGTCCACAAGAAGTAAAAAAAAAAATAGGGAAAGGGACTTTGAATGCCATTCAAAGTTGTCGACTTGTCTTTCACAGATCCAAAGCATCAGCATCAGCATCCCATCGCATACGCTTTGTACAGTCACTACGACAACCAATTTCAACAGCAACGACGAAAAAAAGAAGTCAAGATTGAGCCAAGAAGAACTCCTTGCTCCTGACTTTCTGCAGCAGCCCTCGTAATCCGTACTTTTTCGTCTTTTCCCCTTAATTTTCGTTTCACAAAAGTAAATGGACGAAAACTAACGAGAAAGAAGAGAAGGAAAGCCCTGAAACTCATCAGCAAGTCAGATAATTTGCTCGCCTGCCCAACGGACTTTTTTGCAATTCTAATCCTTTCGCTACCGGGTGACAAAGCCTTCATCTATTTTTTTTTCATGCATTTTCGGTGGCTTCTGAACGGGAGAACCTCGAAGTAGATCAGAAACGAATATGAACGATTTTTACAGAAGGTTTGCCTGAAAGGGATGGAAACATTGGAAAAAATTAAAAATGAAAGAAAACCTTCTCTAAAAGATAATCAAGAAACAAATCTGGACAAATGACAAACATCCAAGGGTAATTACTTTTATTTTTCCCGTTTTCTTTAACTTTTTAGACTGTAACCAATATTTTCGTTAAGTACGTACGGCGTTCATAAAATGCATTTCTTCACTAAAAGCGCTGTGTTGCGTCCAGCCAAAACCTGGTTCGGGTTAGTGACAGACCCATTTTCTATCGTATAACTTTACCTAGCGTGAATATTGGGTTGTCGTGATGAATGCAGTCAAGGGCATAAATCCCTTGAGCAAATGCCCTCGCTTCTGTACGATTTGATAACGTACGCAGCATGTGCGACTGGCTGCTCTTGAAGACAAACGAGCTGCACCCTAATTGTACCCACAAACTCTCCCAACAGTATATGTAATAGCACTTATGGGAAGTCTCGCTTTTTAAATCCAAACGAAGCAAGCCCAGAAAGGCCAAATTGATGCTAGCTGCTGTTTTACTATGTAGCAAGACGGGAGTTCAAGAGATTTTTCAAGATCAAGTCGACCTCTAACTCGAACCCCCTTAATACCATCAACATTCAAAACGTTAATATGTACCCGGGTACGGTTAGTCGTTTAAGCCCAAGTCCGAGTTAGCGAGCTATTGAATTACCCTAACCTAATTTTCAAGGTTAACATGAACTGACCAACGTCAATTATAACTTGCTACCAAATTAGGGAGTTGAGAACCCCAAGGGTACTGGTACGTTACTATATGTACACGGAAAGGTACTCTTATGTAGATATCTTTGTAGGTCATGAAAACCTCTAACCTCCTCATCCAGGGTATGTTGTTAATTTTTTTTATACATACCTGTCCTTGTTTACTCCAGAGAATGATGGTCCCTTCATTGGCAGGAGTTACGATGCACGTGAGGTTTAATGTGGAACCCTGGTGGAGGAAGACCTCAGGACCGTTCAATATGCGAGTCTCGGGTTCTACAGTATACACAAATATATATTTGTGAAAAAAACATGTTTTTTAAGAGGGTAACATCGTGTGGCGTGGTAGGGTGGGGGGTATATGGTATGGAAAAGCACGAGTTTTGTAGCAATAAGAGTTTAGGTAACCAGCGTTGAGTGGTATAGTGGTATGGGTGGACAAAAGTAATCAAAAGGAACGAGGACGGGTACGGAAGGAAACGAGTCGCCAGGGGATTTCACGTGTGCAGAGATTGCTAAGGTGATTCAAGCCCCAAATCCCCGTATAGACAAGGCGTAACGCAACGCAAGGAAGTAAGAAGAAGAAGAAGCCAAAGTAGTAAGGTAAGAAACATAAAAGAAGGAGAAAAGAAGTTGAGCTGACCTAGTACAGTTAACTTGATGGGATGACTGCGGAGTGGCGTAGTACTCAATTGACATTCGTAGACGCCGTCATCCTCCAGCGTGACGGCTTTGATTTGGAGGGTCCACTCCGTGCTATGAGGCAAATGAAGGCCCCGGAATCGTCGATCTGCCGTATACGTGTCGGTCCCCACCGTCAATAAATGAATATCTCTGTGCCTGACCCACGACACCTACGTATATTAGGGGTAAAAGGGTATTTGATACACACAGATATAACGCGGACGGGAAATCTTTTTCTTGTTTTGTTTTGGTTTTGGGGGAAAGCAAATCGATTGAAGGCAACTAAGCCTCTATATCGAGTGCACATATAACGCTTCCTAACTACTAATTAATGCACGCGACATACAGTTGTCCCTAGTGACCCAGGGATTGACCAATAAAGAAAATCATGCAGCAAGGAAAAAATATATTTTTTTTAAAGAAAAGAAAGTGCCCTTGCAACACCATTTCGATCCAACAGGCTGTAGACGGTAAAGGTAAAAGGTGCTCGACGCTTAAAAGTGTCTTGCTTTTAAGCGTGCAAGTGGTAGGCAAGAAAAAAAAGGGGGCTCGGCGTGAATTGGAAGGTCAAGGGTTAGAGAAGTTTGGGACTACTTTTAAGAATATTAAAACTCGAGCATACGCGATAACGAGCAAAACCCATTCGCTTGCCGTTCAACAGCCAGGTCGATGGTTATTGGCAGCCAAAGTCTTGTGGTGGCGACAGTGGTTTAAATATCGAGCGGTGGACTTTTTTCTTCCCTTTTTTTTGGGGGGGGAGGGAAGGGTTAAGAAGCGGGTACTACAAAGCAAGGAATCTTTTGTCTTCTCAGTTTTTTTGGCCTTTTTCTTTTACTCCTTTAAGGACGTAAGGGAAAAAATTCTTAAAGCAGTGGGATGTTTTTTCATGCATGGAACTGAGCCAGCAACCACATCCAGCCTCTGCATGCGGTACACACATACACACAAGAAAAAAAGCAAAAAAAAATAAATTCAAGTTTTGCTTTGGTTTACGGTCCAATTGCCCGCTAAGGTGATTCTACACGTTAGGAAAGCCGTTTGGCCCACTAAGACGACAACATCTGAAGACGCGTCAGCATCAAAAGGCGAAGCTTCCCTCTCCACAATGTTCAATTCCGGGTAATCTTCCGGAGGCAAGTCTTCCGCCGCCAAGGCTGCTGCAACCAACGGGTCTCCATGTGTTCCTAATGGGCCATTACGGTGCGCGGCACACGGACAAGAAATGGCACCCACAATGGAAACGAGAGTTGGGAGAGAATAAAGTTGGAATATATAAGACGTCACGGTAAATTTTTTTTGTACAAAATGTATACAACACTCACGCAACTTCTTTTTTGTGTGGCTTGTTGCAATAAGAATAGAACCTGAACAGAGCAGACAAAACTTTTCCTCTCGAGAGTAGGAGTTTACTTAGTTAATTTAAGCTCTCAAAAAATATACCCCGGTAAATAAAGAGGGAGGTACAGTTTTTCATTCCTCATTATGTACTTTGTAAATCTTTCTTTTCCGTATTTCTCTTCCGCTTCTAAGAATTGCATACTTAATCACCTTGCTGGCAGAGCAGAAGAGTTGTCGTTTGCTTTATCCTTCCCAAAACTTGCGCTTATTTATATATAGTCTTCCTGGATATACCGGGAAATTACTTGCGGCAAGCAAGCAAAGCAGAAGTAGTCAATAAACGTTGTCTGGGAAGATAAACTGCAGCAAAAGACTTATATATCGTTTCTGTGTGGAACAGTTTTGGGGGATTGATAAATAAACTGCAATTATTTCCTACTTCCTAGCAACGCGTCAAAGGACAGCAGGTCTCTTAATCACTTTCAATGAACAAGCGTGTGTCAAGCTAGAATTAGTTCATTATATATTTATGAATTATATCGCGTTAAAACGCCACTAGTTTACATATGAATGGAGTCTACCGTGTTCATACCTGGAAAACCGTGAATTAAGTTAGTAACTTAAATAACATTGGGAAGCATTAACGGGCAATAGCCACCAAAATCACGTTGTAATGAATTGATTGATTTTTTTTTATTGATAGGTACGTGTTTCCAAGAATTACGAAGTCCGTTTCGTGAAGAGCAGTTCAAACTGTACACCTTTGCCGTTCGTTGGACGTATGCTTACAAACAAAGGTTTAGCCAATCAGAGCACTGCCTGTCGGTTTTGTCCATACCCTTGCGTCGCCGAACGCCACGGGAAGTTCAAACTCCCATGTTGTTAATCTTATTACACTAATAACTCAATTACTATTTCGCACACAGAGGAATGCATCGTATCACTGGAGACTACATTTCTTACTCAATTTTTTAANCTTTAAGATGTAGTTTTTTCCAGTAGTTTATGCAAGTTAATTATATTGTATTTGAAAAGAATAATATTCTCAAATTCGATATATATCATGAATTTAACGAAAAAAACTCTTAGCGAAAGTACCAATTGTGAATAAAATATTTAAATTGACTTTGGCCTCTTAACATGTATTAAACGTCAATTGTTTTGTATGGTACTTTATAAAGGGAACTTTCTTTTACCCCTTAACGAAAGGGCAAAACTTTAATTAAGAAGTATCAACAAGAAACTCGTTTAAATGTCTACAATAAGCAGCTTAAACAAGGCTCTGTGCTGTTTAGAAAGGTCGCAAAGCAAACAGAAAATCAAAAAATCCTGCTTCTCAAGACAAACTATATTCCTTTTCTCCCCATAATTCAAACGTCAGGCTGTAACCAACCCCAACCCAGTCTTGGCTACGGTTTGTTAGTTTGCTTACTTATTTATGACTTGATTTGTCTTCCCGACATATTTCTCCTTCCTTTTTTTTCTTTTTTTTTCCTTGGGTTAGTCAGCTCTTTTTATCTCCTAGAAACTCATACCGCTAGCCGAGTTCTAAGTCAACTTTCTTTGCACTGTCACCTCTCCGCTCGGCCAGTAAATATATGTTTTCGCAACTTGCCAGGGTACGCCAGAGCGATTAATAATATACAGAAGAAAATGGAGGAAAAGACAAACTACGCTGTGTCCCTAATCAATTTAGGGCTGCGGCAGGGTTTATATATGTGCTACCTGCTCTCGCCCTTTTTTATAGAGCCCAAAACAAAGAGAACTAAATCTTAAAAAAATAATCTTGAGTAAGGGACTACTCCCCATCTTCTGTCATCCTAGCGCGGTTCTGAAAATGGGGGCCGATTCTAGAAAAGCAGAAGATATAAGATCAGAGCGTGCTCTTCCATTTTTAAGACTTTGGGAAACGCAATAAAGGACCAAAGTAGCACTTGGCAAGGAGAAAGCATATAGCCATATGACAGGTGAGAGGAAACACTGATTTGATTCACGTATTGCTGCATTAGAGTCAGAGAGTCGAAACCCGTCTCCGGAGACAACAGTAGACGCTACTTTTGATGCAAAGTGTTCAATTTCTGGGAAAAAGAAAGGGAGACCTTTTAACTCTTATCCTCTCCTCGTGGCGCCGTTTCGACAGTTGTATTGTCGGGATGGTGACGCCCATAACAGCTATTTGCGTCTGTTGCGTGGAATCGGAATCGTGTCAAGCATATCTTTAGCGCGGAAGAAGTCCCCAAAAAGGACCACTAAAAAAGGGAAAAAAATAAAATAAAGAGAACAACATAGAGAGCGAACTTCATGAGCCAGAAGGACTAGCATGGCAAAAGCATGTTTTACTCTCTTTGTCATAGTCAATCCCTGTCGACCTGTCGTATATCCCACTCGGGACCGATTTTTTTTTACTACAAGCAGCGGCGATACAAGCGACGATTTAACCATGCCTGAGCACGTCTCAGATTGAAACTCATATTCGTTTGGCTTTTCCCTATCTACTTTGACGCCAAAAAAGGGGTTAAATAAAAGTTTGCAGATAAGATTGGGAGTATATACAGGAGAACACAGTTCATCCCGGAGATGCTCCAAAGTGGAATTCATGGGTATTTAAGCGGAGAGAGAGGGAGAGTTTCTTTTATATTGCGTTCTATTTTTCTTCATATTCTCCATACGAGCTCGTATATGGCAGACATGTTAAAGAGACAATGGGCACGCATCATCCAGATATCCTTCTTTTAGAAACTATAAACAAAAACTATAGGGAATCTTGTGAGCTGTGTGTATATACCCTTACCCGTTCCGCTCAATATATATATATATATATATATATATCCCAACGGCGTCATGAGCTTCAAATAGTTAGACAGCTAGACAAGGAATTGCTCATTAAGTTTGCAATCAACTGCCAATGCACTGTACAAGTGTACTGTAAGTATGTACTGTACGTAAAGCTCAAGTTTTGGTCACGAGGGGCGGGAAGCGAGAGCAAAGAACGAGTGTCTCATTAAAGGTGAACCGTGTTCCGTTATCAGGAACAACGAATAGCGAAACTATGGAGCAACAACAACAAAGGTTAAAACTTGGTTAAAACAATAAAATGGTTAAAACTTCGTTTAGACCTTACACTACTATATTCGAGGGAATGCGACTGTCTTCAATTAGGTAGGTAGATTATTTCCCTACATTTGATTTAGGCATTAAAAATAACTTCGTCTTAAATGATATTGTAGAAAATCGAGTGTTGAATCATTAATGCTATATGCAACATACAGGAAATAGTAATTAAGTTATTAAATAAAATAAAATGTGAAAAGAACCTCACTTTCTGACGTTATATACGCATCGGTTTTCCATGCTACCACTGGAGCTTTGTTTAACTGTTTAAAGAACAGAAGACTATGGACTACCATGGTAAACAAGCTCCCTAAGTTCCGCCATCACGCGACACGTCTGTGACGTCATATCCCAAATCTTATAATGCTAATAACTTGTGAATGGCTAATCAGAAAGATCTGAAACTCAGTTCTTTGTATTTGGAACAATGTAGACTACAAGAATATATCCAAATCTCAATATACCTTTTTCGCTATTGACCATTAAGACAAAGTGCTTTAAGATTTTAAGAACAATCATTGATAATTTTTGCAGATTTCAAGGGAGGGATTTTATAGCCTTAGAAAATGATAATTCATTGTGATATTTTCTCAAGGTGCAACAACTGTCTAATCTTCGAGTCTACCTTTTGGGAGGGCAAGAGTATTTTTTTCTGAAGGTGTAATCGTCGCGTTTGTTCCTATAATTTCAAGAACGTGCGTTGAACCCAATAATTATTCGACCCGGATCGTGCCAGACAGACGCATCAAAAGCCCCTAGTGCTATCTCATGCATATGGCGATTCTAATTAGCGCTTCGTCTTAGCGCTTCATCTTCTGTTCCCTGAAATTTCTCCAAGAAAGTAAAAAAGAACATTCCGAAATTTCTGCTCCATGTATGCTCCTTAATTACAGATCAATTATTCTCTCACTCATTTGGCGCCTCTGCAAACATCTTCCTAAACTTTGAACCAGAGACAGAGTAGACAGAGAGTGGAAGAGATAAAAGCCCTCTTAATCATTAAACCTCATTTTTCGGGATCGAGACTGTCACGCATAAAAAAAAAAAAAAAAATCCTCGCCCTTTTAATATCTTTTTTGCCTCACATCTAAGCCATAAGGTTGTCCCCAACGCTATTTTTCTATGCTGAAGCTTCCCATATTGATCCTCGGAAGAAAGTTTGCTTCCCCATTTGCTTCAGCTTTGCCAAGCGCGGGAACGACTCCTAATAAACCAATATTGGAACAAGTAATTGACCAGCGTAGGGTAGTGCTGGCGGATTTGCAATAGCACGAACATATAAAGCTGCTCTCTTCATTCGTCTACTCCCCTCTCACCACCCATCGCCCGCCAAACAAGTTATAGCTCGCGGAAAATAAAACGCTGGCTATCAATTTAGCCGCTTCCCTCCTTGTTCTTTTCACCCCTCACTGAGAAAAAAAAAAAAACGAGAGACAACGAATGAAAATTAATCATTCTGCTCATTAATTCGACATAATTAAGGTTAATTCCTCATAATAACTGATCATAAAAACGACTCTATTTTAAAATGACTATTTTACGTGTTGGAAAGATTAAGAATCTTTAATTACTGAATTTTCGACAGCATCCTAGGAACAAAATTTATTTTTATTTTTTGCAAGACTATAGAGGCCAAGATTTTTTTAAGCTAAGCAAATGAAGAAAACCTTCCGGCTGTAAAACAGAGGTGAAATGGTAAACACGTAGCATTGTACAGAAAAGGGGGCTGGGGCAACTTCACGAATGTGACACTAGTCGATGTCATTAGGTGCATTAAGCAGGGCCTTGGATCTTTTTAAGCGGCTCGCGCCCCGTCGTCCTCATTTGCTTCCAAATTACAGCTCTTCATTGCCCCGCGCGTCTCGTGCTGAAAAATGCTCTTGCAGAGAAGGGATATACAGCATCCCACCCACCAAAAAACTCTCCAGTATGCTCCAGCTCGTTGCTTTGACAAAAACACAAGCCCTTGACGGCTTCTACACGTGTGCAAAGCAATACACCTGCTTTTTTTCAAGTCCTCCCTTGTTTTTTTCCAAGTCCTCCCTTGTATACACGCAAGCCGGGCGTAGTGATCCAAATTAAAAGAAAAACTAAAGAGCTAAAGAACATATTAATATGGCGAGAGAGTAGCAAACCCTCGTCTTCTTTGGAAGCGCTGCAATCCCGTCCATTTTGTCCCACGCATTGTTATCGAAAATGTTCCGTCAACAGCACCCTTCTTTAGTAACCTATTATTCCCTCCCCCATCATCAGCATTTGTCTCATTTTTAGGGGAGCTTCGACTTCTAATGACGCTTCTCATAACCGTAATTACGTTTTGGCTTTTATGGAGTTTAAAATATCAGCGTATTTCTAATGAACCACCACTATTACTAACCCTTGGTTCTTCAAATGATCTAAACGATGTTAACGATGTGAATGATCTACTATGTACGATGTACTAACTACATTCTACCCTTTTGATAACTTTGAAAACCCCTTGGAGTGGTATTACGGAGCAAATGTGTGGTTATGTGTCCCCATTATTTTGTTCGATAACACAAACGAAAAGCACAATGTCCGTTGGAACGGTAAACAAGATCTTGTTGACTGCATCATCACTCAAACTATACTCAAAACCACAAAGAGCTCAACTGTTTTTTGGTTTTTGTTTTCGTTTGCAAGCAATACATTCAAAAAGCGCATGAAGCAAGCAAATCCCCCATCTAAAAGAGTGCTCCAATAAAGCCAAAAGGCAGACCAGAAGTCAATCCTTGCTGGTACCCTAGGGACGCGACTCTTTGGATCGGGTACATGGGGTTTACACAAAGAAAAACACATGGGGGGTAAAGCGTAATTACTGTCGCCTGTTCGCACTTTGATGTCCGCTTGTCCGTGCAAGTTAGACGAAGAATTATATGTACAACCCCTCGTTACTGGGGGCATACTTCGTGCCCTCGGGGTCCCAAATGACTCCATTAGACGCCAGTACCGCCAGTACTATACTATACGTAACACATACAACCCCCACCCCCCTTTCCCCAATTGTCTTCCCATTTGCTCTGGCTCTGGTTGTTCTTTTGCGCGGAGTCATTTCAAATAGCTTCTTGTGATGAGAAAAAGATCCTTAAATTTTGCCTTTGCCTGGACTATCACACTATATGGCTCTGCTGCCTGGGCTCCTTGGCTTTTTTATGGCTGGTAACGTGTGATACGTTCCTGTATTTTACCCCCCGGTTCTATATAAATGTGACTTTTCCTCGACTCTTGGGTTTCTTATTCCCCTTCCTCGCTTTTCTTTTGTTTCTCAATGTCTTGACTGTGTGACTATGTTTGACCACCACCAAAAAAATGACAAAAAAATGTCGTAAAAAAAGTCAAAATATTAGCCTCGCAAACCAAACATGGCTTCGTGAACCAGACACACATACCCTAACATATGTCGGGGTGGCACACGTGTATATGTATAAAAAATAAAAAAATAAGATAAAAAGGTCCAGAATTGGTGTGACTAGTTGGGGGAAAATTGTTGTCGGACCGTGTCGACACAAAAAGAGACAAATTAGGTTCATTCTGACAAGCATGAAGTTATTTCTGTGCGAAATATAAGATGCCATTACACGGGAGCTGGAAAGGCGGCTTCTTGACAGTTTAGCCTAATGAAAAGCATTCTACTGGTACACAACTATACGGACAAATAACCCAGTTGTTGATGTTGCACGCGAAAGAGGCGGTTTCGAGCCAAATTGCTGCAGCTCGGCCTCTTTTAAGCTTCCCGCCCTCCTCCTTATCCCCAAGTAAGGCTTTAGCAACTAAAGTAATAGCTTGTTCTAAGCTTTCCAAGCGGAACAACTTCTTGTAAAAGGGATCCTGGAAACCGCTGCATCTACCCCAAGTTATTCCCTCTCTTCCTTTTTGCTATGCGTTCAACCTCTCTCTTATCTCTCTCTCCTAAGTCTTTGAACGCTCTTATATTATTTGACAGAAATACCAAGAAATTCCGTCTTTACCTTCTCCTTTCGGCAAAGACAGTTTCAGAAATTACATTCTAACCCAAGTCTTGTACGCAGAAACAGGAAAAGAAGGCAAAGCTGAGATAAGGTGCTTTTACGAAAGGAAAATAACAAAGCCTTGTCTTTGTTAAAACCCCCATTTTAAGACAAAAAGATCACAACATGAAGGAAAAGAAACTCGACGAAACGAACCTAATATGCCATGGAATCCAGGCAGTTATGAATGTTATGAATTACGGCATATCTGAAGCTAATCGGCATAGAAAAAGCCCCTATTTCATCTTCTCTACCGTCTGGTCTGGTCTTTCTCGTATGTCATCCATTTTTTGTGGGTACTATTACTGCCACAGTCTCATTACTGCGTCTCGTCCACTTCTTCCCTCCCTCCCTCTCTCTCGCTCTCTCTGGTTCCCTCGTTTTCTCTAGAGCTCTGAGTTAAGAATGACAGTCCTTTACCATGACTTCCTGGCCAAAGCTCACTAATTTGCCAATAAAACAAAACCTCTGCAAAGGGGAGTATCACTGCGGGCTAAAAAGAAGAAGAAAAAAAATGATTTACGACTTAAGCAGAGACACACATTTCGAACGTAGACCGCTCCTTTCCCCAACTTCCTTTCTGCAAAATACTCCCCGAAGGGAATTAAAGTTGGAATTCTATCCCTCGATGTGAGCTTTTCCACTGTGGATGGCTGAAAGAGAAAACCGAACTTGAGCAGCGCACAAAACGTCGTAGTCGTAGGTTTTCTAAGCTCGTGGTTACACGGAAACTTTTCTGCATTAAAAAGGTTAAAGGAGAGAGAGAGAGAGAGATAGAGAGTCACGCACGGCCAATTATTCAAATATTGTGCAACTAAAGCAGCGGGCCACTGTTCCAGAAAAAGGCCCACATATGCAGCTATTGGGCAAGACATTCTATGCGCTTATTGTGCTCATCCTCGGCATTATGCATATTTGTAAAGTCTCCTCGGCATGAGATACGTGTACTCTTTCATTGGTTGCCAAATGCAAATGCCTCGCGTTCCAGCTCCGCAATACCAAGCTGTATTACTCAGTTAGTTATACCACTAGTGCTATATATAAGCATATATATCAAATAGCTCTTGTGTGAAGACTAAAATCCCAGACATTCTCCCTCTCTCTCTCGCCTTTTCAGATTCGTGTGTGTTCCTATCCTTTCACACTTAATCGAATGCAAAGTTCTCTCTCTCTCGCTCTCTGTGGTGGTGCTCTGCACTTGCATTGCTCCGTTAGCGCGTGCATGTTCCTTTTAAGACAAAGGGGACTCTCCGCTTATACAATGCAGATTTGCGCCACATGCATAGACTTTCACAATAAGATAGAAGGAAATCTAATCTCATTTGGGGGATGGGCATTTTTTTTTTTTATTTCTCTCTTACTTTTTTAAGCTTTTTTTGCTGTGCCGTGTTTTCTATATAAAGACTCAATTTTTTGTGCTTAAGCTTGAGCCTGAAATCCTAGGTTTCTCCATAGTCTCCACGCTCTTCTTCTATGGGTTGCGATGGGTTTTTCTACAAAAAATCGCTACACGAGACCACATATACATGACATGGCGTGAGTGTGTTAAGCTACTTCTTTTGAATGCGATTATGGAGCTAGGATTCCATCGCCGCTACAAGAGTAGATAGAGCCCCCCAGAACCCCCCTCACCTGAAGGAAACGGCTTGAATTTCCCTGAATTTTGATATTTATAAAACACATTTGATGTTACTTTATGCGATAGTAAGCTCCCAAACTTTAATGATGAAGAGATGAAGCTAACAAGTTAATCAACCCCCCCCCC